>JAVCKV010025323.1:9083-24737 GCA_032274145.1 Herpochondria borealis | reverse complement strand
ATGGCTTCCAAATCGTTACAGTTAGTAAAGTCTGTTTCAACATCAAGGCTGATTCCAACCACATCCTGTGTGATGGATGCGAAGGGACAACCAAAGAGTGTGGTGGCAGTAGCAACCGGGGCGAAAAGGGCGGAGGCGAGAGTGAAAGTCTCCAATGGCGGTTTCAGTGGCTTCCAGATCGTTACAGTTAGTAAAGTCTGTGGCAGCATAGTTTGAATTTGGAGATCTGGGGTAGTGCATGAGCTTAATCACTCAAGGAGAGCCCTTTATCTTCAGCCAATGCTCCTGTAATTAGCAGCGACGTTCGAAGAGGTCGCCAACATTTATGAGGTACACTATCGTGTAGCTTTTTCCTTGCATCAGGTCATGCTCATGCGGTCTTGGTCATGTGTCCGGGTTACTATATACCCTCCAAGACCGCGGGCGCTCTAGTCTACTATCGTCGGGCGGGAACAACACACTATTATCACTACTATAGTCTATACTGTATGCCGTCGCGTCCACCTGGTACTCTCAACGTTTCTTCTCAGAGTGACGATCATCATACGTAACCTAAACAAGCATCCGCACCATCACAGGCTTCGTATCTACACGTGTATCACATATGAATATTGGCATCCCCTCTAGCGAGGTAGGTTGACTATTGCCTGATAGTTTCCTTTCAAACTAACTTATGATTCTAACTCTGGTTCAATAATACGCAAGGGGTGCGACGCGTTTGCAGCGCCCAAGCCGGAGGCAATGATCCTCATCATTGCTCTATCCTTATTCTCTTTCTTTGCTTTCCAGTTTCATCTTGTGACGTCATTTCACGATGACGCACGTGCGTGTCGCGTTCAAAGGTCGCCTCGTCTTTGATCAGGATGTGTTGACGACGAGGTTCATAAACTTTGCCTTCATCTCTTTGGCAAGAAGGTACACTTTGTGACCATCTGGATTGTACTTCAAAGCATTATCAAATGTCAGCATGATATCAGCCTCAAAAGCTTCCACTGAGTGGTAGCTGTCTGATTCGAGCTTCGTTTTGATCGTGCCAAGATCCATAGGAGACTCGATGACATCGAAATAATCGGGCAAACCCAATTCGTCAGGCTCCACTGGTGCATTGAAAACAATTGATGCATTTGGATGGTCCATCAAAATTTTGAGAATCCTGGTACAATTTTGTTTCTCCTCCACACGGAGCTGTCGAGTACCATTGTTGTGCACCGTGATGGCCGTCTCGGCTGGTCCAACATCAAAAGCATTATCGGAAGGAACATCTTGATTATGGGAAGGGTTGTCGTGACCTCCCTGTACATAGAGATGGACTGGCGGATTCTGTTGGGTCGAGTTCCTGGTACCAGGTTGCTCGCGCTGCCAGTGCTCGCCGAACTTATTGTGTTCGATAGGAACTGGATATCTGAAAGGAGCTGCTCCTTGTCGGTAGGGTTCCGGATTGGCACCGAAGATCTCCTGTTGAACAGAGCTTGGCATGCCAGCTTGCTGTCCGAAGGATCGAGCAGCAGTCTGCCCCTGTGCATAACCGGTTAACTCGGTTTGTCCAACAGGGTCAGCAATGGGGAGAGCTGCAGCAGGGCCATGGCAGTTGTTCTCTGTGTTCACTAATGTGTTAGTTGAGTGAGCCTTCGAATACAAGAGCTTTCTAGCAATTAGTACTCTTACCTGGTGCACGCGCCAACTGCTGCAGAAGTGGCGCATGTGGGTAGTACTGCTGTGACGGAAACGCCGGACGGAAAGGTCGTCCAATACGAGGAGCAGTATGATGGACGGTATGTATTTGCTGTCTTGGAAGATGTTCCATATAATACTGCAAACGTCTGACGATAAATGCATCTCGTTCTGTCGAGGTGAGGAGTTCGAGGTTTCCATCGGGCAAAGCCTTCCGAAAGCGTAGTTGACCACCTTTGGTAAAGGCCTCGTATCCGGAAACCAAGCCCGCTGCAAGTTGTTCCGGGGTCGCCCTAGTACCGATTCTACGTACAATACGCTGCATCTGGCTATCCCACATCTTGGATGGCGCATATGGCAAGAGGAAATCATCGCCGCAAATGATGGGATCATTTCTCTGTTCCTCAGTGATTCCATAGCGGCGTCTCAGGTCAGAATCACTTCCCAAGGGCTGGGCGATGGCTGAGCTGCTGAACGTCATGGTGAATACAATCAAATTGGTTCGGTCTGAAGGTGGATTGTCGTCGAAACATGTGATTGATTTGATGAAGTATTTCTCCTGTTCCTGTTCCTGCTCCACAAATGACGTTGCGACATACATTCTTTGTCGTATCGGAGGTTTATCTTTGGTCGTGACCTTGTAGGGAATAATAAGTTGTTCTTGTTCTTGTTCTTATTCCTGTTCCTGACAAGAACATGCTGAGGCGAGGACCTGAACTGAACATCAACATACTCATTTTGGATATAAATAGCGGAATATTCGACTCTCTGGTGTTCTTTTTTCGCAAAGTACGCAACCAACACACACAAAAGATAGAAATCACCAAACAAGTCATGTCAACTCAAGCACCCTTCACAGTTGTCGTCCTTGGACGCAAAAGCGTCAGTCTCCCTTCATCGTTGGCCCCGCTTCGCCGTTCCGATGTGATCTGTGGACAAGGTGTAAACAAGAAGTCCATAGAGGGAAATCCTGCTGAGCTTGTCAACGCGGACTATACCCAGACTATTGCTGCAAATACTTGTGAATACACAAGGCTTGCGGGAGAGATCGACGAGGTTACGAGGCAAAAGAAAAAGAAGTGCTCCTCGGGAGCATTGCTTGGGGTTTTGGCAGAGAAGAAGAAGAACTTGGAGGCTCGAAGGGAGAGCATCGTCGCTCACGTTATGTTAGGCCGTCGTTTCTTCCGTAAAACCCAGTACAATTGTCTGGTCCTCATTGGCCAAGAGGATACAGATTTCAAGTGGATCAGGGAAAAGGTTACATCTGCTCTCCGAGACGCCGATTCTGATGCTAAGAAAAACAAGAAAGCAAGCCGCGGTTCAGCTCCATTAATGACGGATCGCATTGAAAACCACGCTCTCACGAAGTGCATTGATGCAGCAATTCGGAGTCAGTTGAGATCTAACGACGTTCGAGCTGCCGACGACATTGATGAGAACTATGGTCTAACAAAGTGTATTGACGCAGCCGTCGATAGGATCCTACACATTTCTCCAGAGGCACAGGGCACCAAGGTCAGTGTCCCAGTCTGAGATCTCACCAACAAGAGCCAAAAGTGAAGAACTCCTGCACGAAAACAGAATTGATAGGTCGAGCTACACGAAGACACATTTACATGAAAAGTAGCGTCTATCGTTGCACGATAGCCCGCTGTCGCCTTCGTCCTTTTGTCGTGTTCTTGTGTCTCCATTTTGGTGTCCTTCTGGTTGGTTGTGGTGTGAGCTAGCGAAGCTAGCTGGCCCTAGAGAACCCGGAAATCGGATTCGATTACTTCGACTAAGTAATCGAATTCGAGTTCCGTGAAGCACAGGGTTGGGTGAGGTGGGAGAGCAAAAAGAGAGATCTCTTCGTTTGTATCGCGTTGAAGGGCTTCGTCGCGAACAAACAATGGGATCTTGTTGTTGTTGCTGCTGCGCTGCTCCCTCGCAGCAGCACCAAAGACAGACGGGTGGTAGGACAGACTGTATGTACATGTAGAGACAGACAAGTTCGTTGGTTTGTCTGCGTCTGCGTCGAAAACTACCTTTTGGTCTTGCGGATGTCGCAGTCGTGCAGAATCCCTAAAGGACAGCTGCGGTTCATATCTTGGCAAGGGTTAACCAACACCCAGCCAGAGTTTTAGTTGATGCTTCCTTCTTTCGACAATTGAGACTGTAGGAAGTATTGCGTCTCCCTTTATTATAAGTTGGCAAAGCTCTCATTCACCATGTCTCGTGACCTTGCACGAGCGCAAGCCGTAGAACGATACAATTCAGGTATTAAGAATTTAAACAACATTCTGGTCGTGGAGAACGACGAAGTCACAGAGTACATTGACAAGGAGCTTAGTCGACGCGGTGACGGAGGAATATGGCAATCGCTATGGTATGAACCTCGTGATATGTCTGTGTTCGTTCGCAGCTCTGTTGGCGAGAACAACAACAATGCACTTGTGGTTGACGTGGCACTGTGCACGCAGGACTTTACGTGGCGTAGTAATAACAGGTTGGAAAATGTACAAGAATGTGGTGATGCGGTGGGCAAGAGAGTCTGGATTGAGTCTGTACCTCCATTGCGGCAGTTGTCTGGTATTGTCCGACATGTGTCACAGCACAGGGTCGTCCACACCGTTACCAGGTTCGGAAACCAAGTGACTGTCGAGCTTGCGACAAGGTCTATTGCGGGGCGCGACAATGCAGCCAAAAAGGACATTGAGTTTTTTGTGAAGACTAAATTGGAGACCGATTTTAACAAGCTTGCCAACCTACAACAGCCCGGAAATCGATTTCAATTGAAAGGCAAGGATGGGATAATTATGTATGCTTGGTTCATCTGTATGTACCTCATGAGCAAAAATGGGCAAAGTGACGCACACGTCGACGCCGTGCGTAGCTTCTTACTCGCCGCATCAGAGGACTACAATGCTAAGAAAATGACGAAGAACTTGAACTATGAAACCATGTTTCTGTCCAGGTATCAAAGTTATCGAGACGGGAGGCTTACTTGGCCGATGGTGCTTGGCCTTGTTACCGCCAACAATTTGAAGCAGGGAATCGCGAAGAAGCCAGAAGACGTTGATCAAGATCTTGCCAAGCGTTTGGGTACTTATTGCGGATGCTATTCGTGGAAGAATGCAGCAGCTGTGGGCATGAGCTTACTCCTTTTGACGGGTTTCCTTGCTTTTATGGGTAACAGTATGGTGCATGAGTGGAGCAACGGTCCCAGCATTGCAGCGATTGCGACGGTTGGTGCTTTACTGTATGGGGGTGCTCTCAAAGTCGTGAACTTATTCCTGCTGGACACGGACAACCCTCTCGACATGTTGAAGCCAGAGACAAGGTCAACGCCCTCTCTCTCGACACTGGTTGAGGCAACAGAAGTGCTAATGAGCGAGTTCAGTACGAAACACTTTAACGGTGCAGGGCTCGAGTTTACTGGGCTAGTTTACACCGGGAAGGTGGAATTCACGTATCGGTTTACCTATAAAGAACTTTTCAGCATTGGCTTCCAGAGAAAATGTGACCGCTCCGGCCGAGAGCACCTTTTCCTGCCAGGCGGGGAAGTTGTTCGCATGGTTGATAATATGGGCTTCGACCATTTTGCAAGAGTTAAATTGTCATCAGAGGATCAGGATCCCATGAATCAATTCTTCGACAAGCTATGGATATCTGATAACAAGATGCCCGGGGAATATCGCAAGTCAAGCAATGAAAAACCCACTGCACTGTGCAAGGATCGTGAGTTCGAGGCGTAAGGGGAAGAGTAAAGGGAAACGCGTTCTAGGAAAGCCATATTTGGATTGTGTGATAGCACATGAAGCACCCCCAAGATTTCAAGAGAAACATTTATGTAAGACCTCGAGTTAACAGGCTGTGTAATATTGATGGAATTGTCTACATTGGCGAACTTGTTGCGACACGCATGATGAGCCAGCCTCAGTAATTTAAGGCACGAAAGTGTACGTCCAGTATACGTTGTTACTGCTTTTCTCTGAGCCCTGCGCTTCTGCCCCAACCAAGCCCGCCTTGTTTGTCGTCGCGTCGTTCTACATACACAATCGTGATACCCATGCGCATGATAGGATCGGGAGATCCGGATGAGGAATTCGGGTCCGATGAGGATGGGTCTCGTCGAGAGAAGGTAACACACAGGACCAAATCTGTTCAACTCTCGAACAGAAGAACGACGTACCAGGCAGTGGTGGGGCAAGTTTGCAAATTATGCAACTTCCGTACACAGATAAAGACAATGCCCTGGAGGAAGATGACGAGCGGAGAAAGACTGCTGAAGGGGGGTAACGAACATGTTTGTTCGTGTATCTACTCCGAATCTGTTGCCGACAGAGGCTTATTACTCAGGATGGGACAACAACCGGTGCTCAGCCTAATCCCATCCTCTAGAATGACGACAAGTGGTGCGAATTAGAGGTTTACTTCGTACTTCGACACTCTAGTTTGACTTGGCGAGCCGCGCTCTTGACCAACCAGAAGTCCTTTAAACTGGCTTGGCTGTAAAGCTTCCAACAGGCTGTCCATCGGCATTGATCAATTTGAGAATGGCATGATTAGGGGAAACTCGACCCGTCAACGAAAGGGTTTCACCTGTGCGGGTCGGAACGTTGGGGCAATCGAAAAGCAGGTTCTAATCACCGTGTTCAATTACATAAAGGATTGAGAAGAGGAGAAGAAAACCGCAGATGGATAAGCGCGAGGCAATCGTGAGCTTGAAGCATTCAAAAGACCATGATAGGTACTTACCTGGCCAGCCGTACCCGTTTGAACGCAACCAAAGGCAGTGAACTCAACAGTGCCGCTATCACCGCAATCGAAAACCTGGACAAAGCATCCCTCCGTCTCTCCATCAGGAACGGGAGGAGTCGTAATCGATATATCTACGCCGTTGCATGTAGCTCCCGGGCATGCATCTCCTTCGTCGCATGCCATCACCAATTGCTGGCCCTCTGGAGTGATCACAATGTTTCCATAATAATCACCGGCCATCTTGCACCCGTTCGCGACAGAAGCGGTGGCGAGGAGAAGAGCGAAGGAAGTAAACATGGATTGCATGTTGATGTTGTGCTTTCAAAGGATACAAGGAGGCGAACAAAAGATTGATTTTATGGGCTCCACCAGTCCTCAAACACCAGAAGAAGGTGGTATGGATGGGAAGTAATAGATTCAACAGCCTGTAGGATCTGTAGAAAACCACCAGTTCCTGCGCCACGTACTTCAATATCATCTTCGAGAACACTCAACATCCCATCGCCACTTGTAGACTACAGGTAGAACATAGCAAATAATATGATCACAACTGAACACATCCATACACGACGTAGACTACAGAAGAAGATTGTATTGGTCTTGGAGGCTTAAGTAAGATGATGACACTGATCTTGCCAAAAACTGATTGTATGTTGATGTTGTGCTGTGCTGTAAAAGGATAGTGAGACCGTGACAAAGCAAGATTTTATGAGATCTCCTCCAACACCAGTACCGATTTGATGCGCTAGTTCTTGGCTTGTTTATCGCGCCACGCCCTTCAATGCAATCTTGTTTGATACCAGTATCATCGCAGACGAGCCTTTTTGAAATATACTGCAGGTAGAGACGTCGGAAGAATTATCATGCTCGCCTGTGGAGACATATCTATACAGGACATCGTCCTGGTCTTGGAGGCTTATGTAATACGGCGACACTGCTCCGCCGCGTCAAGACAACAAGACTCTCCAGCGTTCGTCCAGACACTCTCTTTATACCCGCCTCGCCGCACTGCTTGTTTTGTCGAGGAGGATCAGATACCAACAGCAGCAGAACCGATACGACGAAGCTTATAATCTCTGTCGATAATGACTTATGTATGCTTTTATGGAAAAGAACATGGATCAATAATTATTGATCCATGGAAAAGAAGGCCTGTTTGCTGTCTGCCACGACGAAATACTTGAGTGTCTCATATTTCTAGAGAAATTGATACCAAACACGTACATGAGACCAAAAAGAACCGTCAGACGCCAAGATCCCTCCTCTAAACAGTGCAATCTTGTTCGTGTCTCATTTTCATCCAGCCCGCGGAGGGATGTCTTCGAGCAACGCCGCGCGCAGCGCCTCTCTAAAGCAACATATTATTGTGTTCACAGAAGGTACTGACCACAACAGCCACCTTGGGCAGTTAGATCACCCATACAAAGGCAAGCTCTCTCGGGTTGAGAACCGAGGTTGAGAACCGAGGTTCGCGGTAGGTACAGGAAAAGTCGAGAAGAAAACCTGCACCGAGCGCCGTGATCCCTGGCCCCTTAATGTGCTGCTTGAACTTTGACTCTCACCTCCGTCAACCATCTAATCTTTTTCGTCTCCAGTCTTCGTCTTGGTTCAGCACGCGTTGCTGTAGAAACTTGGGACGGCTCTGGTAGTCCACCCAGCAAGCAGCTTAATTTACACATCCCTGTCGGCTAAGAAGTTCGACTAGCATCTACGGCAAATGTAGGGCGTCGGTACACGAACTTATTGTTAAGCAGTATATGACAGTTTCCATCATTTTAAGATGAATCCCATTATCTATTTCCATATAGCTATTTCCAACTTCGTAGTAGAGTTGAGTTGCCATCGAACGAACGCTTCATCAACCTCTGGGGGGCTTTCGGTATATCGGTGGGCCTGGAATATTCAACAACATTCTGCTGGTGTGCAACTAGATGTCTTCAACCAAAGAGAGAGAGGGAAAGTACGAATTATCGAATCAATGTCGAGAAGGATTGCTGCATCGTAATGTATCGTCCCACTTGAGTGTCGTCTTTTTCTGAACCATGGGTTCTTCTACCCCTATGGTGTCAGTGTCACGTCGTTCTGGATACAATCAAGATCGTAGACTACTCATAGGCGATGATATAAAAATACGAGCGTGGATTTTGGATCGGAAGATCCGGATGACGGAGAGTCCGATGAGAGGGTGGACTTCGCTGAGAAGTTTCAAGTCTTGAAGCAGCAACACGACGAGTTCAGTATTCATGTGGCTGAACATAGATCGACGAACCAAAAGTGCAACAAAAGTTGCTGAAGGTGAGTATGAAGATGTTTGTCATACATCTACCGACTTTTTGTTGGATACAAAATCTAGTTCTTCAGGATAAGATAACAATCGTTCCTCACTCTTATCCCATTGTCTCTAGAATGATGACCACCAGTGGCGCGAACTAGATGTCTTCTTCTATCTCTGCAATACGGGTTAGCTTGACTTGATGGGCCACCCTCGAGACCAGCCACGTTCCTTTAAAGTGGCTTGGCCGTAAAAGGGTGCAACAGGCTGTCCATCAGCATTGATCAATTTGAGAATGGTATGCTTAGGGGAAACTCGGCCCATCAACGAGAGGATTTCGGGGTAGGAATGTCCCGTTTTCGAATCACCGTGTTCAATTCAGGAGAACCTTCTCCAAAACACAACGATATGTCAAAGGAATGAACTGATCCAATGGTTAGACCATCCAACACCACTCGACCACAGGATGTATCTTCATCGTTGTTGTTGTTGGCTCCGTATAGGTGGTGAACGCAACTCTTCTGCACGGCTGCCGTTCAGGCGTGATAGCGTCTTGTGTTAAAGACGGATTCCCTTGCTCCGCCCAAGAACAGTTATTGCTGTACTTACAGTCAACTTTACAGGAAGGCCGTCATTGTGCTGATCCAAGATTTCCTTTTTGGGAAGCATGGGATGGGCAACATCGTCCCGAAGCTTTGATGCTCAATCAATCTGTTTACAATCCTGACATTGACGCTGAACAGCTACATACTCGGTAACACGGTGCAGTCTATTATTTGTCGCGCCGAAGAATTCATACAGATTTAGCACCAAGGCATGCCTGATGTGCGTGGTGGTAGTGCGCTGGAAGCAACACTTACATGATTGGATCGGTAGATGAAGATGGACACTCCACCTCGTTGCAGGTCCAGACTTGATTGCCGCCGTTGCCATCACAGAAGCATCTAGTCACAGGGTGGGGTCCCACGCCGTTGGCACACTGCTGTGCTCCAAAGAAGCACGTCTTGGGTTTCCGCTGGCAATTCATGCCCTGAGAAGGTTTATCCTTGCGCTTCCTGCATTTTTGCAGATTGGTTCCAACGAAATTACCAGACAGCTGTGCATACCACGCTGGTAAAGAATAAGTACTGTTGTCCGTAGGGGCGGCAGGAGGGGACGGAGGTTCCTCGCATACCATATCCTTTTGAGTGCAACTGTAGTCACCATTATCCATGCAGATGCACTCAGTGAGAAACGTTCCTTCATCGTCCTTGCCAGGGCATCCAAATGGATCATAATTGCAAACTTTCGCTGCATCGAGCGAACACGGTTCATCCGGTTTGCTCACGAGGGGAGATGTAAAGGGGCACTCGCTATCTTCGCAGTTTTCAAAGGGAGGCTGGAGCACGATGCATTCAAACTCTCCCGAGTCTTTGCCGCAAGAGCAATTGGTGACAAACGTGATTTCTTTGTCTTCGCCTCCGCAAGCAAAAGGGTCGTAGCGACACTTTCCTGTAAGGACAGTAGCATCACATTGAACGCCACTGAAACTTGCTGGAGCTTCATCTGGACATTCCGTAGCAGTAACCGTTTGCGAGTGAACCAGCGATGCTGTCGCTAGCACAGAAAGAATGAAGCAAACCCTCATCTTTTTGTTTTGTTTTTATGAGCTGCTTGAGATCTTTGCGCCCTCGTCCACGACTCGAAGATCGAGGGTAATCGCGACCAGATTTTGACCCACGAACGAAGACCTCGAGCAAAACGTCGGGCATCTCATGTCCCGCTGTCAACTTGCCCCAGCACGGACTATCAAGCGAAGTGTTGTCTAGATAGCACTGATGTTCCAAACCGCTGTAACGACAGCATTGCCTTGATCAGGCACGCATTGTTGGAGGACGCAACTCCCATCAGTATTTATACCGAGCGGTGTCACAGCACTGCTGTCGACGATTCAATGAGAGCTCGCATGTGAGCTTGTCGCGGTTCATTTCAATCGTAGTACAAGATCTTAACCCGGTGTCCAGCTGCAAAGTATCTCTGGATAATTTGACCGTGTCAAGTCAGTCAGAGCGGTGCGGTGCGACGCGACGCGACGCTGTACTCCAAGCTGCTTCTGAACCGCCCTGACTAAATGTGTCAGGCAACCCATTATTGGACACAACTCCCATGCCAAGCGCTGTCGTGGCACTGCTGTCAACGATTGATTCAATGAGAGCTCGCCTGTGATCCTCTCTCGGTTCATTTCAATCGTAAAGGGTCTCAACCCGGTGTCCAGCTACACTTGTCTCAGGATTGAGATCTCTGCCGGTGAAATATCTCGGCATCTCCGGTCATTGCAGGGGGTCGGTACTAACCTAACTAGTAGGCAGCCGAGCAAGAATGGGATGCAACTATTCCGCGCAGTTCGTCGAGGTGAATCCGAAAAGCAATCTAATTATTATGTGGAAGTTGAAAATTTTGAACAACCAGGCACCTTCTTAACACCTGAAATTGCTTGGCATGAGAACCTCTTAGACATGACTTACAAACTGCGAAAAAACTCAAGATGAGACGCAATAATAACAAGACAAGCCAGTGCCATAGGAAGAAGTTCACTGTGGCTGGTAGACCCCTCTGTTTTGGAAGGAAAGACGATCGACCGCATTAACCACACAGACCACGATCGTGGCTTGGATGTCACCATGAAGGATGGTACCAAGTTTCAAATGCGTCCTTCTCCTAGAAATGCTGGATACGATTCTGATGGTGGCTGATGCAACTGAATGTTCCTTACTTTTACGTTCGCAAGGGCCCATTCAACGACGACGACCCTAGTATTCAATCGAGAAAGGGTGGCAGCCCAGCAAGTTTACCTTTCGGTTCTGACGGGACATGAAGAGGCCACATTCTTCAATGTGCGTAACAACCACGGCTTCTCGTCCGTGTTCAAAGCAATCCGTCTAAAGCTCGACGACGGGCCCATCGTCAAAGCTAGGGTGGAGACGCATGACTTTGCAGGAGGCCAAGAGGACTGGGAATGGAAGTATGACTGTCCATTCTATGACATGGGCTGCATTGCACCACCCCGAGTTAGTTTGGCGACGATTAACTTGCTACAAGTTGAAGAAGCTTAGACTGGTGCCAAATAATTAGTAATTTCTGAACATAGATAGTTGCTCCCCACCTTGATTGACAAACTAAGCATTGTATCTCGAAATTACTCTTCAGTATGATAAATAATGCTACCACTACTTCCCCTCTAGTCTTGATGAATGTCAATGTCGTACAATCCCTGTGAATCCAAACGGAGTCCTTTTTCATTGGCCAAATGCAACAAACAAATAAAGTAAAAGGGAAGCGTCACATCCGCTTGAGATTGTTGCATTTCTTCCACTGTCGTTTTGAACGACAAGGTCTCCACTTCCTTCTCCATGTCGTTGTCTTCCTTCTCCATGTCGTCGTCGTCATCGGCCTTTTCCTCCTCATCTAGTTTTGTTTCCAATTCGTTCCAGAGATCCTTTTTCAAACGCTTGACGTCGACCTTTTTCGCCACGGTCGCATACCCCACACGTATCTTGTCCACCTTGCGAACATCGAGCGCTTGAATCGCAAAGTCCTGTTCTTCGTCATCGTTGAATTCAAAACCAGGACCATCATTGTCGTCGTCGCCAAAGGATCCGTCATCAAACGCACCAGTTTCGAATTGAACTGTCTCGTGAAAGCCGACAGTCTTGGTGGTGGTGGTTGTCTTGACAGTGGCAGTCGGACGCAGGAACAGTTTGGAGAGTTGATCAATGCCCATACCAGCATCCAAAGGCAGAACGTTGTCAGTCTTGGTGTACTTGGCAATCATCGCCTTGCTGAGTTGCAATGGATCAGCACCACCACGTTTCTTGGGAGGAGGTTTGAGCAAATCTTCCAGCTGATCCGTCGTAGTTAGTGACAAGTCGAGAGCCTGTTTCTTTTTCTTGGTAGCACGCTTCTTCTCCTTCTTGTTCTTTTCGACGGGTGTCGCCTTTCGCTGCAAGTGTTGTGTTCCTCGTTTCCAATGTTGCGACCCGGCCCAAACATTGTCGTTCAATTTCTCGATCGCATCTTGCGAGAAGAACTCGTAATCGTTCTGGCTCATTTCAGTCGAGCACAAGGCATCCAACAATGTCGCAGTATTGTTGTTATCGCTGGTATCCAAGAACGGCTCATTCTGAAAGCTAATCGATGAGTATCGTTCACTGTCTGCGTTCTTCTGAATAAAGTCATCAAAACCAAAGTCATCATCGTCGTCATCTCCACCTCCGTAGTCATCAGCAGCGTATTCCTGTTCGTCGTCACCCATGGATAAGTCGAGAGGACTCGAATCGTCACTCTTGGGACCACTCGTAGCTTGCGACATGCGACTGCGCTCAAGATGATCTTGGTGAATGGACATTTCAGCCTCTTTCTCCTCCTGCTGGGAACTAGCGTAGCGACGAGACTTGAAAAAGAGCGTGTGTCAGTAAGCATTCCTTCAACACGTGACGAAAAGGAAAACGACAATGCACGCATCAATCAACTCACTGTTTTGGTGGCCGTCTTGTCATGTACCAAGAATCCTTCCTGTTCCAAAACGGCGTATTCTTGACGCAGGGTGTGCAACTGAGGCACCAAATCCAACATGGTACTCGCTGCATCCAACTTGGCAGTCAAGCCAGTAATGTCCACCATACCTTCCGAATCGTTCACAACCTCTTCTTCCTCCTCTTGTTGTTCTTCCTTGGAGTCAAAGACAATGTTGCAACCATCGCTACCAACACCGAGATTGACAAGCAGCAACCCCCTGGCGCCACCTTCATCAAAAGTCTTCGACATTTTGTGAAACAGGGGGTCAATATCGTAAGCAGCATCGAGCTTGTTGAGATTCAAGTTCGCTGCAAAAGAGAAGCAGAAGTATCAGAAAGACTGAATAAGACGCGGCTTTGTGACGAGTGCGCAAGATACATACTACTACCCTTTCAGTACTCACCAACATTGGATTCGAGCGTATCTACAGCCTTGCGTTCCTTGGTGTTGTTTTCCTCGTCATCATCGTTATCCATGTTGCTGTTGTCATTTGAATCTTCAGCATTGTCATTCCTGCTACGTGACGACGTTGGTTTCTCGGTGGCATCATTGCGATTCAAATTGGCCAGTACTTTGTACGATGTCAAGTGCACATCATCGACACGGTACGAATAAATCTTGACAGAGGCATCCAACGTGCACGACGCCTTGGTAAAGTTGACCGTCGTGCCACTACTATCTTGTTGCTCTGTCGTTGGTTCCTCAGACACCAATTTGTCCATGTTTTCAATCAAGCGCAAATTCCACGAATTTCCAGCATTGATGCGATTTTCAGCATTCAATCGAATGGCACGTTTGTACAGAGCACCCAACTGTTCGGATTCAGGTGGTGGAGTTTCGTCTTCTTCGTCATCGTCGTCAAAATGTTGAGCTCCGAGCTTGAGAAAACGAGCACTCGAACGCCTTCGACGACGCTGCGCTGCCTTGCGTTTCTTCTTTTTCTTTTTTTCTTGTTGTAAAGCAACTACATCATCATCATCTTCGTCATCATCTTCGAGATCTAGTGTCGAGAAGGGATTGCGAGAGGGACCGGCGGTTGTCGTCGTCATGGTGAGAAGAAATCAAATAATTATTGCTCCAGTCAGTGTCAAGAAAGTGAACCAAAAAGTGATCGTTGGGAATTTAAACCAAGCAAACGGGTAAAATGGCGTTATTTTGTGAAGTAGTTCTCAACGACTATTCGAGCTCTCTCGCTCTTGTAAAAATAGTCAAAACCTCGAGTACGTATGCGAACCCCAAACTCAGATCCGCAGAAAGCTCCACCTCATCACAAATCTTGTTGCTGTTGCTGTTGTTGTTACTGTTGTTGAGTAAGAGTCTTTAGATCTGCTTGACCATGATGAATCGACTATCATTGACCCTCCTTCTGGTCCTCTTTCCTTCATGGACGGTTGTTGATGGCTTTGGCGTAAATCCAAAGACGATTCAAAAGGACTTTCAAAAGGCCCTCACGACTGGTGCCGTTGCAGCTGTGACACTGTTTGGTGGTATCAATCATGCGCCACAGCCAGCCATGGCGGCAGATAGTCGAGTTGTCGGTCAGATTGCAGGATCAGGACTCGTCTTCAAGGATACTCTCGTCATTGAGTCGTTTGAAGATCCAAAGGTACGTACGTACGTTCGTTCGTACAGTAGGTGCTTGTGGTGGTGGTGGTGGTCCCTGCGACGACTGGCTGCACCACACCGCGGTTCTGGTTGTCTCTAGCTCATGCAGAGATCTAGACTCAAGTATTACATGTGACTCACACTGTCACTCACTCACCACTATATTTCTTCTTCTTTTTCATAATAACAATAATAGGTCAAGGGCGTGACACTCTACATTAGTAACTTTCAACGTCCCCTGACGGAACGCCTCAACAAGGGTTTCTTCAGCGACCCTTCCTATGCCTCTGTCGGCTGTGCCAAGACGGCAAATAAAGTGACCATTGCTGATAATATTGCCAAGGGAACGGGCGGAGAAGAAGTCTTTGAAGAATCCAAATCGCTCCTCTTTAAGACGCTGCGTGTGCAACGTGTGTATGATGAAGAGACGCAAACCATGGTGTACGTGAGTTTCAATACAAGATTGGACAAGAATGAGGACAACAACAAGAGTCGATTCAAATCGAGTATTTGTGCCGTGAATTTGGAATAAAGAAAGAAAAATATAACGAGAGAAGCAATCAAGAACGAATGCTACAATGATTGAATAATTCGCGAAGCCGGAAAGAGTGGTGTGTCTGCTCTCGTCTGCGGAATGGAAAACAAGGATTGCAAATCAGTTTGTAATAGCAAAAAGGAGTAAGTTTATTATTAGAAAGTGAATCAATCAATCAGGTTCTGCGTGCCACAAGCTCAGACTCTATACCCCAACAGAGAAGAAACGCGAGACTGGTCCCAGAACTGTCCGTCTACTAGATTGACAAGTGTAGGAA
>JAVCKV010025212.1:0-24742 GCA_032274145.1 Herpochondria borealis | reverse complement strand
TTACTAAAATAGGGGCTAATCTATCAGCCCGACTAAGCTCGGAACGGGCGCTCACAGACGTGACTCGCACAACAGGTACCTGCACGAGTACCCTTGAAATGCCCGTGTATTAGTCGCTGATTGTGAATGTGAATGTCAGACAAACATACCACCACTTACAAATGTATTGCTTATAGTACCAATACCTTGCATACATTAACATCTATAAAATTAAGGAACTGTAATTAATAAATTAAAGGATTTTGATTTACTTACACATCGACGTAATGCACGTCTACATATTTTTGTCAGTAACGGCATCCGGCAATGAAATGAATGGGTGTGACTCTTATCTGCGTGTTGCTGTTTGGTTCATTCTCTTGCTTTGCTCGGAGCGCAACATGGTGCCGCCTCAAGTCAGGAATCATGGGGCAGTGGCCCATGGTCTCTGACTTACCGAGGCGCCTGTTTCATACAATGCAGCGAAGTTTGGTCTAGCGACACCTGACTCGCCATTGTCATCGGGAGCCGTTTCTAATTATGCCGTCTCTATTAGCTCGTAGCCCATTCTCACCGGGCTTTCACCACTTTCCGCGTGCTTGTAGTGCGTAGGATGTACTACTCGGAGCAAGAAAACATGTACGGCTCGCAAGGTCTGCAGAAGCAAAAACCACCAAAAAGACGCGTGCCCGAAAAATGAAGAGTAAACTATTCGGAACAAAAAAAACAGCCGCAGGTTTAGGTTTGTTGCTTCCTCGTGATGCTTGTTCATAAAATGGTTCGCTCACAAAGCGCATCTGTGGTTTGTTAGAATCCCTCTTCGTCCCTTCCAAATACTGTATTTCGTCCGCCTCAAAGCCCAAACCGCACGAGAGCGCCCAGCATCGCCTCCTCTACCCGCGACCCCCATCTCGCTGCCAGCGCTGTGAATCCAAGTCCCGGCGTCTTGCTCTGCACCCGTGCGCCGCGGCTCATCCGCACACTGTTCACGAGCATCGATTCGAGCGTGCACGCTGCCGCGCGATCGCAGTACGACCGCATGGACATGGGCACGCCGTGCCACACGACGATGTGACCGGGTGTCGCGCAGCTCCGCGTGGCGTCACATAGAACCCGTGCCTGTACATGTCGCGAGAACACAAGTGCGGAGGCCGGAAGGTCAGAGAGGTGGTGCGCGCCGACGCACACGCCTTCCGACACGTTTGTTGTCGCGGTGGATGATGAAGGAGACGGAGATGGGGAAGGTATTTCAGATGTATCTTCCGGGCCCGACGCCTCGGACGACGGAGCCGGTGCCATTGTTGTGTCGACTTCGTTTGGAAGCCCGCGCTGCGCCTCGGCCTCGCCTTCCAGCAGTGGGTCCCGTCGATGCGGTTCATCTGGTTGTGCGGACGAGTCGAGTTCGCCAGACGAGGACGGTTCCTCTACATCTTCATCGCTGTGGCGAGACTCTTCTTCGCTGCCATGCAGGGCCGGCCCGACTGACGGAGACGGATACTCCGGGATGCTCACAACGGGTAGTGAGGGTGCGTCTTTGCATTGCACGGCACCATCGTCAATGGTTTCGAAGATCCGGCCGGCTGTCACGCGCGAGCATGAGACACATGTGTTGAACTCGCCGTTTCTCACGCAGAGTTCGCCCAACGGACAATTTTCACTCTTCTCGCAGCCAGACGTCGCGGGGCTGAGACAGACACAGGAAACTTCTCCCGGGCGACACTGCTCTTTCGTAAAAACGGATGTGCATCGTCTCGGAAAGGCGCAGCGCCGGGCGCCGGGATGTGCGCAGCAGTGGTCGAACGTGACGCCGTTGGATCGCGGGCAATGTGGCTGTTCCTCATCCTCGGACGCAGTAGAGGGACGCGGCGTAACGGTCGGGATGTGTCGTTCGTGGCAGGATGGCGCATGCAGATCGGCGAGGCGGAAGATCTGCGGATTGTTTTGTGCAACTACACACGAGATGCATTGTGTGGGTTTGTCTGGTTCGAATCCGCGGGCGACGCAGCGCTCACCGGGCGGGCAGTGTGCCGAGTTTGTGCAGTAGAAAGTTTCGCGAGGCTGACAATCGCACAAGGTGTCACCGGGTTTGCAGGAAACGAGAGTGTCCTTTTCGAAGCGGGCGCAGGTTGCGAAGGAGCGACATGGGGTTGCACGCGAGGGGTCGCACTCGTCGAGTGCGAAACCGCGCGGGATTGGAGTCGGAGTGGGTTGTGGGCATACGGTGGAGGAGTCGTCCACGGGTTTCGTGACAGAATCGATCATGAAAAACGCGGTGCAAGAACTGCAGCGGGCAGCGCCGGTGGAGGCGTCGCCATTGACAGCGATACAGCGCTCGTGACGCGGGCAGTCTGCCGAGGTTTTGCAGAGCGTGTGAAGGCCGCGGTCCGGGACGCAGGAGCAGGACTCGTTGTTGAGCGGGTCACATTGGGTTGGCGGGCCGTCCCTGCGGAGAAGTTTGCAGTGAAGGGTCGGATGGCAATCGTCTTGGGTTCGGCATGGGTCATCCGTGAGCCCTAGGAACGGGCCACTGAATGCCGAGGTCTGGGCGTGGGCCAGAGAGATGGCAGCGGAGAAGAAGGCGACGAGAATGACGGGTAGTAGGAGATGCCGCCGCGCGTGTGGTCGTGTCGAAAGAGACATGGCTATGCTATGGAGGGAAAGGAGGGAGGATCGAGGGTAGAGGAGAGAGGAGAGAGGACGTAGAACGGAGAACGGAGGACGGGAGAAGTGCAATAATTGTGAGGGTGGTAAGCTTCGGCGAGAAGGAGAGGGCAGGCAAGAGGAAGAAGAGGGGGCACACGAGGGTTGCTGTCGCGGTGGCAGGAGTTGCCCCTGAGGTAGATACGTACACGCGCCTATGTGCGGGACGGAGATTTAAGACATACATACCCGTTTATGGATACGTAAAGGGTCTGCAAAGCTGGTACTCGGGCCCACAAACGACGAGCTGTAGGGAACATACGCAGTGCAACGGCTGACTTCTTGCATGGTGTAAGGCGTGTCAGGTAAAGCGTTGCCTTCTTTTGCAGTTTTTCGATACAAATTACCAGATTCTAAAATTTGAAAAAAGACAACTGCCAAAGATGCCTACGTGGTTTGATTACACCGAAGCGCGACCCTCTTCCAACTGGTTGCGGTTATCTCGCCAGAGTGAGCTCGTCGTGTATGTAACGATCATTCGCTCACCGCTGCTGAATTGAGTGACGAGTAGTAAAAACATTGCCTTCACACCGTTTGCGGTTATGTTCTCGCCCACCCCGACTTGTCACCCTGTTCGTTGCAAATCGTTCATTTCAACTGAGCATTCGGCACTGAAATTTCTCCACCGTCATCGCAATCCGCCTTGGTTTCTCCGCTCGAACATCCGCATTCTGCTTCGGCAACACTGCCTCTCACCACCTGGGCTGTTGCCCTTGACCGACCATCCCAAACCGCCCTGCCTGACACCGTCTGAAACGCGTTTGACAACGCCGTTGAAAATGTAGTTAACAACGCCGTTCAGAGCGCGAATGGCATCGCGATTTACAACACCCCCAATTCAGACACAATTCAAGTCCCAACGCGACACGTGCGGGACAGCCAAGCTGGCCTCGAAACTCCCTCGTTTCGAGACCCATCAGCAATAATCGCCTCAACGGTGAGAGCGTAGCATACTGCACGACCTCATCCATCTACAATCGTAGTGTTTATTCCCAGAACCCTCCCAACTTTTTCGTTTTCGTCCGTCCTCCCTCCAGCATTTCCACTCTTCGCAGAGGTCGTGCTTTCCCACAGCCTACTTTCAAACCCAGCGAGAGGGTGTGCAACTGGAAATCGATTCCATCACACGCACACACACATAATCTCTCTCCCTCTCTCTCGCGCGCGCGCAACACCGAGGCACGTACCACTTTAATATGTTGTCCTCTGAATCACGACTCTGTTTTCGATGCCTGCACCGTAGTACGCGTCTCCAGCGCAATTTTTTAGCTCCACAGATACACACGCACTGTACTGGCACACCCGCGTCTCATGTCACAAGATCATGTCTTGCGTCGTAAACTCTGTCCCCATCGACACCTCGATAGTATGCACATTGACCAACACTATATATTTTCACTTTTCATCCCGTTTTGCTGGTCGTTCTTGTTTAAATGAAACCCGACTTATCTTCCTTCCTCATCGACATGCGATACATGTTGAATCCATGGTATGTGCCAACCACTGTAATGTGGTAATGCCCCAAAGAATAGTCCAGAAAGATTGAGCCGCATACCCAGGTGTATCTGCTACAGATACTTTGTGAAAGAACTTGGGGTTCTCGCAAACATCTTAAGCAGTTTTACGGACAAAAAGCCCTAATCAATTGATCGATGATACTTCAATTGTTAGCGCAACGATGAGTTGGTCCTTGATATTCGTGGGGTACCAAGCTTGCTTCCAGACGCCGAAAGTGCAGTCTTGTGTTCGGTCGTTATCTTGAGGTGATGAAAAACTAATTTCTTTATTATAGAATCGGGAGACCTACCGGACATACATTTGTCAGTAATTATACTCCTCGCTCAGGGAAAAGTAAAACAATGCCAGTACGAGGATAATACATCATCTCCAAATCTGATAATGCAAATTTTAAGCTTTTCTCAGTTGTGCTGGCCCCAAACATATCCGCCATGGGTATGAATTAGACAGCTGTTTTGCAAAACCTCTTCTTCCTCTTTGCCGTTCATAAAAAAAAATACCATCCGAAAGAGGAGACGAAGAGATTTAATGTGGGTCTAACATTACCCAAAAAGAATGTTTACTGACGGAGATAGAACTGAATAACTGCAGCTGGCTCTTTGTAAGAAGAAACTGAAACTGAAACCTTCACACAGAGAGAACTGCCAGTCCCTCCCATTTAACTACCGACATGTTGTTTGTCGCATGATTTTGGCTGGGTTGCCGGACATGTTGCTTATCGACTTTTGGCGTGAGGGTGGCAAGATTGGTCGGCACAAGCCGACGGGTGCTCGATGCCTCCTCGCTTTCTTTAGTTCCAACTTTGCCTTTCTCTCTTATCTACTTCTCTTCTCTCACCCTTACTGCTATGGATTTCTCTTCGAGCGCCTGTTCGCTATTGCTTGCTCTCGCGTGTCTGTTCGCGTGAGCTCAATCGCTCACTCTCGCATTCATTTGTGCACCCGCTCACTTCGTTCGCTCTCGTGATCGCGCGTCCGCTCGCTTGCGTGGATTTAGCCCGAGGGATTGGTCGGTCGTGCTCAAGTTGGGTCAAAGTATCACGCTGTGTAAGTTTATGGCATTGTACACAAAGTGGAGCATCCAGGCTCACTGTACACTCACACATGTGCAGTAGTTTATGTGCCCTTGATTGTGGTATAGGCCGACGTGTATCTACCAAAATTCTATCTTTTCGTGGGTAAAAATAACAAAGTGATGCGGAGTGCAACCACATTCGTATTCGGTTGGGTGTCGCATATGCGTTGCACGCAATTTGGTCGTCGCCATCTAATACATACTTTTCACGAACAAGGGGCCAGTTATGGAATCCAGCATGTGCCAAGACCGGAATACGCCGTGATGAGTAGTGGAGTTACCCGGAACTGGGCGATAGACCCCTTACCGCGACGCAGACGTCCAAAAAGAGTACGCGCATGCGACTGCACAAACAGTAACGTAAAGGTGGACTAGAAAATATTAGCATTTGAAGTAGACGTAGAAGAGGGCCTATCACCAGCCGAGTCGACTTGAATCGTCACTAGAATTTGAACGAAAGGGGCGCCGCAGCATCCAGCGCACAGCCTGCCGATCCACGCGATAACGGCCTGGCCCTCGTGCAACCGTTTGCCGCCTCCCACGATACACCCCCAGCATCTCCCCCGTGAATCGCGTCTTGCTGCCTCGCAACGTTCTTCTTTGTGTTTACAGTCACTTAGTTCTTGTCCAGTTCCGTAGGCGCCCTCTTTTTCGCCCTGTTCTCCCAGGTCCCGAGTAGCACCATGCTACCGGTTGTCTAAAGAAGCCAGTATACGAACTAGGCCCTAACGAAAGAGCTTTTGAGCTCTGTACTCCAATCCCGCCCCTCTCTATTGTTCCACCGCGCCAATCTGACCGCGACGTAGAAAGGACGGTCGGAAGTCAGAGAGACACAAGGCGGCAAAGGAACAGAGATGTAAAGAGGAAAGTGATGGGAAAACACGTCGAGTGGTAGAGTCTTAGAGCGCAGCGCAACACGGGGGTAACTCATTGGGCATTACACTTAGGGATGGGCCTCCGCCTCCTGTGCATAGCCCTCATTCTGCAGCCTATACAGTCTTTTCATATGAATATAATCCCCTCTTCTGATTAAGTTCGTGTGGCGCTCCCAACGGCCCGACTGTCCGACAGTTCCGCCGCTCACGCCAGAAAGAAGGGACTGTGTATCGCACCGGCGGTGTTGCGTGTGCATCAATACTGACACTGCTGTTTTGTGTCGGTACTGTGAAACACATGTGAATCTGTGGCGCTCCAAACGGTCCGATGGTCTGACATTCCCGCCGCTCACGCCAGCAAAACGGCACTGGTGGGTATCGCACCCGTGGTGTTGCGTGCGCGTCAATACTGAAAGTGCCCACCACTCGCCCACAGACACTGACGTTTGGTTTCTGCACTGTGAAACACCTGTGAAGAGCTACGGTCAACAAGTATTTAAAGTAGATCCACCAGACCCACTTACCCGTCCGTTCGGTCATCGGACTCTACATCTACGTACATACGTTCAGGTAAGACTACTCATTTTTACTGAAGTTCGCTAGGAACAGCATTACGTTGATAGCTATATGCAACGTTCTCTTTCCTCTGAGTATGTCTAGTGCATGAATCAGGCAGGCTTTGGCTGGCTGACTACGATGATCAAGTTACATACGAGCCGCCTTCTTCCTCCGTATTATTAATCATTAGTAACCTAAGAAATTCATATAATATACGCATAGTCCTACTCTACAGTATTTTAGAATCATAAAGTAGCTTCTAGGAGTACTGTATACTAGATTAAACTAGAAACATTTCGCTGCATAAGCGATAAACGCAAATAGTTCCACTGGCAGTAAACTTATGGTTTATTCTAGAACCATACAGTAAGTAATAGCACCTTCTACGTTGCTTGTTCATTTCAGTGAAAGTCAGGAACGGTAATACGATCATCCGTTCGCCTCAATCGTAACCAAAGTACAGATACTTGAAGTATAAAATGAGGCTGTAGCAGACGAAAAAAACCACGATGTGGAAAAGACCCAAAGATCATATTATTTGTAATTTTATTTAAATGTAGAGTCGAACTGTCTCGCCTTTAATGGCTCTTGACTCCACGGACTGTAGAAATTCTTCGAGTAGTGCTGGAAGGTCTTTGTGAACCTGTGCGCCAGGCTCCAAGGTCCTATCGATGAATCGAAGAAATCTGTCCATTGAATCAGAAGCTCAATGTGCCTTTCGCTCTTGTAATTAGAGTGATATTTATCGAACCCCTGGCCGTTGTTCCTGAGCTGCTCAGCCACTCACAGTAGATCTTCGTCCACTGCGACGCCGTCCCTCTGCGTGCGACAGCGAGTTAAATGTCGTGCGTGAACGGTCTCACGTTTGAAACAGAATATGTACGTCGTGCATCGTATGAGGTTTGTCTGAAACAAGTGCGAGACTTAGGCTTTCTGTGAGGGAGAGAGCGGGTGTTTTATCGAAGGACCAGGTGAGGTGGGATCGAAGGAACGGGTGATCGTTGTGCAATACCAATTTACTGGGTGTGAGACTGTGAGACTATATGTAATACTTGTTCGGGTAGGCTTCTGTCGGAAGGTCGCGTGTTTTGTCTGCATTAAATTCGTCATTTGTGGGGGAAGGATGGTTGCCAGACATACTGTAAGGTGCCGACGGTGGTAGTGTGTCCGAAGGTGTTGGTACAACTTAAAGTGGGCACACCTGCTGTGTGTGTTTCACTATAAATGATGTGATGTGATGAATTTTATCCACATTCTGAAATACAGCCGTACGTCATGTGTGACAAGTCTGTATTAAATACAGAATAGCTCAGTGCGATAAAATCCTCTACACAGCGTGGTATAGTTTTAAGATATCAGGACATTTACTGAAGTGCTCCAGTACTTTTAGTGGCTCACTATTTTGGTGGTCCCTTACGGTCTTTCATAGTTACCGTACCAGTGTTTTACGCCAAAATTTTTAGAATAATATTAGTACGGTACCACCATATTGATTGCTTTTGATGTACATCATGAAATCGCCGCCGGTTCCCAGTTGGATCCAATCCGCGAACGCCTTAGCAGTGTGAAAAATTATGTGCGCCTCAGACGGACAATCCCTATGCAAAAGCTGGAGGTGCGAAGAAGAGTAAGTGACATCACCGTACGGTCCGAAAAAAGAGGTGATGTGTTCCACCAGGTACTGAAAGAGGCCGAAGTTGAACTAATACGACTTCTCAATGGATGATTGCTGAACGGCCTCCTCAGCAGAGAAAAATTCGTCATGCGCTCCCTTCTAAGCGGAAGCTTCAACTCTTGAATGAAATCAGTAGCCGTGTCATATCATTTTTTCGTACGATATCCACTGTGTGGTCGCAATTATCCATGGTCAAAATGATCCTCTGTACTTTTGCAGGTATTCACTCCAATACCTTGTGGTTACGAATTTGAAGCAGGAAATGTTCCGTACAATTCGCATTGGAGTGAGCCATTTGTGCGTGTTGGGGTATCGTCCGACTTGAAGTGGTTGGGTGGATCACCATTCTAGTGAATTTCCTTGTCTTCTTGGATCTTACAGCAGTTATTGTTTTGCAATGGTCTTTTAACTCCATCGGTAGGGGGCGCCAGATGCTTGCTGTATTTTTATTTTCATTGGCGTTCGCCAGTCGAAAGTGCATCCCGTCGATTAATTCCACGTTTAAACTCATTAGTTTCCACTTGTCATTGAGACTCGGCATGTACACAATTTTCCCTTTTTTTCTCGTACGAGTTCATCAGTTGATAAAACGTGATGCACTCCCTGTATATCTTAAACGACAGCTTCCAACCATACGCGGGTGCCGTCCGAAATTGGAAACCAAACCTGGATCTGATCTTGTAACTTAGGTAGATGGTACGACATGGAATGGAAGAGATAGAATTGCAGCGGTCTAACTAGGGCATCTTTGCATTCAAATTGTTACGGTAGTGGTCGGGATGTCGATAAAATGTGAGAAGTAAGCTTTTTAATGCGTGGAATGTGGGTGGGTAGGTGCTCCTAATGCTTGGATCATTCCTGCGTAACCCCTAAATAAATTGTCATATAAAGATCATATTACACCGAAAGAAAGGCTCCATACGGCCGGAAGATCTGGAGATACAATTCGAAAAACCGATACATTAAAAGTAAAATAACAGATTCCCCACTGCCACCAGACGCCTGTAACGTCGTCCGGCATTCAGTTGCCCCGGACTCCCCGAATAAGGCACCCAAACTGAAAATATGGCTTCCCAAAAACATCTTCCACACAGCCTCAACGGACTTCGAGCCGTGTGGATTCGCAGAATTTCGGACTCAAGCATGGCACCGTTTCAGGAAGATTATATTAGGAAAATCCTCGAAATACGAAGAAAAAAAGCTCGGACGTGGAGTTAGTTCCCAGCGAAGGCCATCGTCATCACCGTCGAAGCGCCTGTGTGAACGACGAATCGTGGATCCTCTGCCGTGACGGTTGGCGAAGAAAATGAAATGAAACTGCATATGTTTGTTAGGGGAATTCGTACGGTTGTTCTTGAAGAAGGCGAAATCGAGCGCGTCATAATTCGGCAAACGGAAGATTTGATGACTGGATATTATGTAATGGTCGATGTTGACAATAATCCTTGTCCTCCTCCAACTTCTCCCACTGGTCCATCTTCAAGACAACCGGAGAGACAATCGGAAACCTTCATTCATTCACTCCGAAAGCCGTACAGTATCCAACTATTCACTTGGTATGAGCCACGGTGCTTCCAGTAGCACTCGTCCAGAATTGCCGTCTACCCATCGCGCTGAAGCATCTACCGGTCGCACGGAACATGTTCATGATCCGAGCAGCACAATTGAAGCCCCACTTAGTGCAGTACTGCAAGGATTGAACGGGTTGAGCTCGCGTTTCAGTTCCGTCGAGGGACACATTGCCGATTTCGATGAAAAGGAATTAGGCATCCCATATGCATCAGAAGTCAATCGACGAATCATTAAGCCCCAGTACTGTGATCATTGAAGCTGGAGATGTATGTGCTATATTTAGTCCGGTAAGACATGGTCATGCTCCTTATTCTGTTGTGCTTGTCATGGTTGCCTCGGTAGTACGACATGCTAAACAACAAGCCATGGAGAGGCTGGTATGGATTGAGATGCAATCCGAACAAGACATTCCGAAGAGGATAGGTTGTGTTCATATCCTGGGCCCGCTTGTATCGGAAAATGGGGAGCAAAGAATCCCAGAAGTTGGCGTGAACAACACTCCGCGCAATATAGGTTATCTGCTGGACGGCCAACGATATCTTTTATACCGTTTTGCCCTGTACTCGGATGGTTTTTTAACAGTTCAAGTCCCTCGCGGATATCCCTTCGGTGGGGGTTGTTGCATGGTACCTCTCGGGCTCTCTATACAAAACCGCAAACATATGGAGTCCGCCCATGTTCTATAACTATCTTTACATGGAAAATAAATAAAAGAAGTGATGAAGCTTCTGGAATAAGGCCTCGTGGATGCAGCTGTTAATTGTATCGATGGAATGGACCCATACGGAAGAAAGGTTAAGATATTCATTGACCCGGTAGTGTGTTTTGATATTATCCAGCGACGACTGCAACAGCGGACGTCAAAGGCCATACGAGAACGGCTTTCTGCACCTTCTGCACTGTTTATAGAAGACCAAAAGCGGGCGAGACGAAAGCCAGTATTATATTCTCAGCATAGTTGCACGCAGGGAGAATGGGATGTACGCCATTAGATGAACGCATGGACGCCATCCGGAAAAGGAACCCGTCAACTGTGCTTCGCAAGGCCCTCGGAATGCGACGTCCGACAGAGGCGTACGCCGCAAACCTATTCGTTGTCAAAATTTCGTCTGAGCTTCTGCAAGGTACACAAGACCCGGAATAAATTCAGCTTGATAGTACAGGTGAGGTTGTAAATCCGGCCAAGTATGATTAAAGCTTGGGTATAGCATCTGTCCCTGACCACCTATAAACTGGAATTATCAAAATCTTTTTGATTGTTTTATTTAGGCAACTTGCGTTGGACGAAAGAAGGAGGGAGGTTGATTTCAACATGCTGTGGCATGTTTCCAAGAACGGATTGCCTAGTCGGCGCAACATAATCAAGTGGAACAAGAATGGCTCGATGGCGGACTTGTTCAAAATGACCATGACGGAACTGTTCTGTGTAGTGCTCTTCGCTTCGACGATCTTTGGTCTAGAATTAATATGTACGTCAGATGAAGTATTTCTGCTCCCTAAGCATTGAAATATTTTGTCACGTAAGTGTATCACTGTCCGTGCAGTTATATTGAACCAGTACAGTAAATGGCTATGCTTACTAACTACGGAGGTATTAAGGTAACCTGCATGAAAGAGCGAGAAATTATGTGCAGGTCTTCAACAAGATCATCGCTTATGGGAAAGATCCAGCAATAGTGCTGTATAAGCCAAACGAACATCCCCTTGTTGAGCTTTGCGTTTTTAATATCCCCAACTTTGGCCAAACTCTTTACTGTACGGAGATGGTTTAGGAAAGAGTACATAGAAATTTTAAGGAGGGGTTTGAACATAACACAAATGCGGACGCAAATTTGATGGCTTTGGAGAGGCCAATAGCAACGGACTTGTACATAAGATTGCGAACGTACATGAAATGGGAAATGGTAACAGCAAGACTAGAAAATGCGCGGAACGCGGAATTCGGAGACTGAATTTAGAAGAGGAGGGAGTGGACATTGACGAGAGCGTACCAAGGGGTCTCATTTTGTGAAAGATTTTCGGCGTAATCGCAGAGATGCATTCCCCAATCCGGTTTTGGATATGATTATGGACTGCGGACACATTGGTGTACCACCATTGGGGCAGGATCTGAGATGCGAAGTCAGGCACCGCCTAGAAAACGATCGCAGTACAGCTGGCACAGCATATTGTATTCGTGCCATTTATGAAGCTGAGGGAAGAAGAGGTCTGAAGACTGGCGATGTGGACGCTTACCGAGTCGCCCGGTATGTGCAGACCGATGGAATCGTGACACGGAAAAACCGCTCTCTTTTCTTTATGATACGCCGTGGGGGCGCATTTTCTGGCCTGGTATATTATGAGGCACCGGACAGGATTGTCGTACATCCGTCTACCTCAGAAGCTGGAGGGCTTGCTTGCTTAGCATTTTTTCGGCTGACAAGGATGGTAACCTATCATGTGTGGGTTGTTTGCAAAACACTCAAGAAGGTAGCCGGAGGCAGTTTGTGTGGGTCATCTTCAATGCAGTTATTGTGCCTGAAAAAAAGCGTACGAAACGTTTGGCTTGTTCGTATTGGTGGCGAGACATGCAGGTATGAATGGAGATATGGGACGATGGTTCATGAACATAAATTTTTGCACGGTGGGATCTACGACTTTCTGACACACCCGTGTGGGTACCCACTGCGCATGGGGTAAGCTTATTCTGTCGAAGATCGTGTAATGCAGGGTATGTACGTCTGGAATGCATCAACATGCATTGGTACTGTACCAATGAGTTGTAGAGTATATTTATATATTAGCAGTTCTGTAAAACTGTATTTCTGAGAAGGTAAAATCATTAAGGCGGTACTGAACTATGAGTCGTATACATTCCGCTGGTACTTTACCATAGTTATATAGTGTATTCCGGTACTATTCTGCTGGTATTGTACTAATATAATAACATCATTTTTACTACTGTACCAGCATATTGCGTTCGTACCGTACCAGTAATTTACATAAGGTACCAGTACTTTTCGTTAGTAATTTACCACCATATCTCACTAAGTTACATGCATTGTACTGGTCGCGTACCATTGAAATTCCATCGCACATCCAGTAAAATTACTGGTACAGTAGCAGTATATATAAGAATGGAAAAATTTCCAAAGCAGTGGTACCGTACCGCAATTTTACTGGTACAGTACCACAAAAAACGGTTAAATATACTAGTACGGTACAAGTGGATGACTGTGATTAAGACTGGTACAGTAGTTATGTATGGGCCATAAAATAGTAGTACCGAATAAAGCAAAAAGTATGACTTGTACAACGGTACCAGCGGAATACTGGTACCATAACAATACCTGGTTCCACTCTTCGACGCAAAGTGTTGGTACTGTACCATTATATACATAATTGGAGGAAACCCCACTGGTAGAGTACCAGTGAAATATGACAATACGTTCAAGAAATATAAGTAAAAGAATGGTACTGTACCAGTAAAATGCTTCACCCTAACGATAAAATACTGTTACAGTACCACCAACAAAATGGCAGTACAGTGGTTATTGTACAACTAAAATTTTACTGGTACCTTATGGTCGATTACTGGCACAATAAAAATAATAAATGGTGGAGCACTACACTACTATTTTAAAACTTTACCACGCTGTGTAATTCAGAGAGCAAGTTCGGTACAAGATTTTGCAAAGATATTCAACGGGGTGAGCGAATGGACGTGGTATTTTACCCCTCCAAGGGCCTAAATCCAGTTAACAAAAGCACCTAAAAACTTGCAGAAGTCTCCTGTCATCTTTGAATATTTATCATTTTTCCAGAGGGCGTGTTAAGTTGCGTCTAGACCGCAACGAACGGCAGGCCAATATGCGCGATGATGCAAAGTATCAATTGAATCTCTAAAGCTTCATCCGGTACCCATATTGTGCCGTCCGGGCGTGTCCATAGGCCATCGGTGAAGAACAATTCTTCCATTAGGGCGTGTGAGTGTTGCTCTTAGATAGTAGTGAAGTTTGGATGATTAGGCCACTCGAAGTCTGCATGAAATGATGAAGGCAGACGAAAGAGTCGTCACAATGTAGTCGGAGTAGATTAAAAGCGGTTGAGGAGGTCTTCCAAGTGCTGTGCGGCGTGGTAGCTCACTTTCCTCGCGCGCACAAAAGGGTAAGGAAGTAATAGAGTAGAAAGCGGGGGGAGGAATGTCGGCGAAAAAAGGGACGGCGAACACGTGTGGCTGGACGGAGTGTCACCGTCAAGCGTAGTGTGCGTCCACTCAGGGGCGTTGACAACCACTCAGGGGATAAAAAAAGGAAGGAGAGGAAAGGGGAAACGAATAAGAAAGGCGGAGAAAAAGGATTTCTTGTGGATATATTCTCAATAACTACCTTCATATCCTTTTATCTAAATCCCGGCGACACCCAGGCCGCTTATATAGCGGCTGGGAAGCACATAAGGTTGTATTTATGGCCAAAAACGCCCAAAGGGCAGAAAACCCGAAAGCTAACCACACAGAGTACCTAAAACCATTACAGTAACCTTCCAAAGCGCCAGGAGCCTTAATCTAGACATCCTCAACATTGCAAAAATCACTAAATGTAGACTGAATACTAGACGGAACCAACCAGCATCCAGTAAACTTAGCCCTACCAACCAGCTTCCGTGGAACTCGGTAGTGCAGAAGTGGCGGAGTAGTGGACCACCCATGGTTCTCTGCAGTCTTCTGCCACGTTTGTCACAGACTGTTTGAGTGCTGAACGTGGTGGAAGTATTATGGGGTACTCTGGGTTGCGTACACGTTTGGGGATAGCCGCCATCCGTTGCACGGGCCCCTTATGACCGTACTACACCCAGAATTTTTCATCTCCCTTGATGTGGTAGCAATTGTAACAGGGAATGCATAGTTTCACAGCCCATCGGAGGGCTTTTAGCAGTGAGGTTTGAGACGTGTGTTTCTGGGACGAAAGAGAGCAGTTAAATCAAGAAAATGAGGTTGGTTTGGTCGGTGTAGAAGTAGAAACCGTCTGGAGTTGAGACTATCCAGTGTATCCGGTCCAATATATTCAGGACTGCTTGAGCTTCTTTCTATAGGATTAAACAGACGAGTTTCTTCGTGCCGAACCTACCAGACAGGAATTTGATTGGTGAATGAAGCCATTCCTTGTGCGGCTTTAAGATATCCCATACCGGGATTTATTTGACGATACCAGACCATATCAGATCCGACTTATCGGTTTAGACGCAGAGTAATTGCGATGGGTCGCGATGCGACAGGTTTAATTGGTTTCCCAGCGCCTTATTGCTTTTATCAAATGCGTCAAGTTATTTTATCCCATGATTGCGTTGATAGAAGCAACCGACTGACAGCCCTTCTCGTGCCTTTTTATGCAGTACCGTAAATATTCCCCAATAAGTCGTGGAACGGTTCACAACTCCGTGAAGTTAGGGATTCAGTTTTTACCCACTGCAAGGAGCCGATGAATTTCTGAAGGTGTAGGCCGGTCACGGCTGTAGTATCCCGTCTAGCTGGGCTGGGCGTTCCTATCCCCTCTAAATGTTCCGCGTGTTGCTTTAAAGACGTACAGTACCATCGCCTACCATCTTGCAGCTGCAAGGTGGCTCAACACCACTCTATTAGGGTAACATACCGCTTTGCGGACGCACAATGGTATGCTATCACGCGCGGTACATTTTCGTACTGCCGTACGAGCAAACAGTGGTTCTCCACTGCATATAGGATGGTCCAAACCGCTGTACGTGCGTACTGTGAAGTAAAACCAGATAAAATGTGAAGGCACACGACTGTATGGTCATAAAGTAGTGCGCCACCACAAGGGGTGTGTCAACACACTACTGTACGTTCGTACAGTGGTGCAACACCAGACCTGATATAGTGGCACACTATTGTATGGTAATATAGTGAAGTGCCACCTTACATGGAACAATAACACACAACTTTATGTTCGTATCGTAGTGCATCACTGGCTATGATGTGGTGGTACAAAACTGTACGGTCTTGCAGTAGTGCACTTCCGGGCATGTGTGATGAAAATAACGCGAGAGAATACTTCCTATTTGGTTCTGAAAATAATTCTAATTAATTCTGGGGCCAATTCGACCGGTTTCTACTCTTGAGTGTATTGGAAATTTCAACTGCTGGATGGTTTGCATCGAGTTAAAATTGGCCTTTAATTGGCCTTAATTGGCCTTACTTTTTGCACAGGGTTGATTTGCATCTATGAAAATCAACCCCAAATTTTACGATCCACCGAGCAATCGGTCCTTACTGTGGTACGTACACCAAATCCGAAACTCTTACACGTGAACTTTACAGCTTGCGCTGTATCCGGAGTCGAGCTCATCCGGCTGCAGACCGGGTCGAGCCTGACCACGCAATCCGAAACCCCTGAGACGAGGGGGGGATTACTCCAGTTTCAACTTCGTTTGCACTGCTTTAGTTAGTATAATTATTGTGATTTATCCCGAACAGGAATATTATTTAGGCAGCCATTCATTGGTATATTTACAAGCTAAGGTACCTTGGCTAAAGGTAACACCTCGGGGAGGTCTTGCAAAACCGTATTTAGGTACAGAGCAAACCACACGAAATTGTACTTCTACAACTCACCGTGTTCGACCGAGTCAGTCAGGTCTCCTGCACTCACCTGTCTCTTTTTCTACTGAAGCGTTTGAGTGATCCTCCGGCTGTAGGGGCTGTATCATCGTCTCAAACTTGCCTTTGCGTGTCTGTAAAGTCTCCGTACCCGACGGACTTATATTTGGTGCAGCATCCTCGGGTAACCGACAAATGTCACCATGGCATACCGCTTCGCCTTGCGACATTGTTTCAATTTTTCCCAATCCCATTACTCTTACTGGTGCTTCTAAGTGCTACGGTAAGAACTCCTCCGGCTCATGCCGCTCGCTTTCTTCTAATTCACGACCATTCTCCCTATCCTACTTCGTCCTTTGGCCCTACTATAATCAGTCACCTGCTTCTTGTCCCCTTTTTACTTCCGATTTTACTTCCGATTTTACTGTTAATGGAGAAGGAAGCTCGCACGCCCTACTGTACCACAATCCCTCAGCCACCTCGAAATAGGAACCTCTAACACAGTTCATTGCAAACGATTGCTCTGTTTTAGGCATTGGTGTGTGGTTCTTCCCGCGCTTGCGCGCATACCGCTTGCAAGCTTTGAACGACAGAATTAAGTGTTGTCACTGTACTGTACAGCCGTACGGTGGAACAAAAACATAGTGATTTTGCTTCACACAGCAGTGAGGAGCTGTAGCCACTGTACAGCTATATAGTTCAGGGGCTACTTAAATGCAGTAATGCATTAAAGTAGCCCGTCAACGGCTCAGCGACCGCAGTTGAGTACAATTTTAAAAGAAAAGTAGCCAGTTCTTAACCAGCCCGGCCTTCAGCGGGGGTGCCAGACTACAAGAGTAAGCTTCATTTCACTTCTTCCCGACAGTAAACTTACTGTTAATGAAATATTCCTCGCCTTGTGGCCCCCTTCTTCCTCCCCTCTCCCTCTATCGAGGAAAACCTACCAATCTTTAGCTAATGGGCTGAGCAGCGCACGCTCCTTGCCGTCTGTCACACGTCTCGCTGGGCATGTGACCAGGCTTTTCTGTGTAGAGCACAGACGCAACTCGGCCCGACCTTCCTCGCCAGCTGGCGAGTGGTCTCCCGACCTCCCTCTCTATTTCGACTCTCTCAGTCGTTTTCCAACGTCTAGCCATACTCGCGTGGAATAACAGCGCGCTCGCTGTGCTATTACAGCGGCTCCATCGATAGGAGGTCTTGTAGTCGACGTGCATCGTATCGCAGAACTTTGGAAGAGATTAGGCAACCAAACCAGCGAATATACGTAGCAAACAGTGTGACTTTAGCAGGGTGAAAATAATTTTTTTAGCTGCCGCACAGTTGGAAAAATTACCTGATGGACTCGAGTATTCTATCCACAGTCAGTGTTTGGATGAAGATTTCATCGAGCCAACAGAGGAAGTTTGGCCTGAGGTCTTCAGGTATGTGCCTGCTAGCGAAGACTGTAAATGCGTCACTCCGTTGGTCGTTCCGTGTAGGAAACGAGTCGGTGGGAAAATTACGCCTGGAGTTATGAAATACTGACATTACTGTGACTCTATTGATAGCAGTAGTTGCCAATAACCGTCTGAAATGTCGACTTTTTCGAAGTACTCCGAGTCTCTGGGTTCCGTCAACTCGTGCTCCTGGTTCGGAATTTTGTAGTGGTGCCGTATCGTGAAGATGTTGAAAGGATGGATGTACACTGTGAGGCGTAATTGGGCTCCGGGCTTGGAAACGAACAGCGGAGCACAGGCCTATTTGAAATTAGGGCTATACCACACAATTTAATGATCCACAAGGTCCTTGAAAAGGAAGCTCATGAACGTCTTCTGCTCTTGCGAGTACTTCAGAATTCGAACTTTGGCCGGCCTGGCGTCAGTCGTGAGCTAGATCCTCAGTGGTGTAAGTTTGGCCGGGGGTCCGAACGAGAACGACGTGCGGAATAGTACATGTAATCTGGCAAGATGCCCTTGACATTGGACTCGTAGCTTTTTGCAAGACCTTTCTTCCTGGTTGTTTTTCCATATCGTCTACGGCGTTCCGGATTTCATTATTTTTGCCTAAATCGATGGGATTCAGCAGAGATTGGTCGGGGAAAGGGTCTTCCTCCGTGCGGGCTGTGTTTTAGTCGAAGTTTAGACGATTGGCTTGGTTAATTTCGTCGTTGCGTTGAATTTTCAGACGTGCGTTCATCAGCCTGAAAAGTTACCCATCGTCGTCCGCGGTTTTTCGTTTAAACTACAATCCATGTCATCGAGGGACTTGATTTTCTCCTCGAAAAGAGGGTGTTTTGTTGATTCGCAAATGTGTCAATAATTTTATTCCCATAAGAAAGTCCTCACAGACCATAGTGTCCTCTTCGTCAGCCAAAAGTTGCTCGATTTTTTTGAGGTAAACACTTCCGGACGAAAAGTGAAGGACAATAATTGGTACAATCAATACCCGGGAGAATGGGAATTTTGGCGACTCTACCTTCTTCTTCAGAGATACTTTGAGGAATATGTGACGATGCATTCTAGTTTGCCAATTAATTTTTGAGCCGCTTCTTCAGTGATATCATTAGAGGCGAGTGTCTAGTCGTTTCCATCATTGCAGCGTCTCATGAGGCCGACAGACGTCATGTTGTACAGGATTTTGATGCTGCGGAAAATGAGTAAGTAACTATAGCTCGTCGCCGTCTTCATCCCTTTCATCTGATATTTTCCAGATGCAGCGAAAAGACTCGGAGGCAGCTTCGGCTTTCTGAAGTCTAACAGACTTTGACGGGCCAATATGAGCCTTTAGCGCAGAAACCTCTTCCCTCTTCTGCCTTTTCACTTAGTCTGTTGAGTCTAGGCACTCGGAAATCCATTGGAACTTGTTTTCCCTTTTTTGGCAGGGAAAATGGTGTCGGCGGTGGTTTATTCGCCCTTTTTGGACTTCAAGTCGGCATTGATACGCTTTGCTCGTTTATAAGCCTAAATGGCTGCTGCCCTTGATGTCCTTCCTGGATTTCTCGCCGTCCCTCTCCGACTTGTGTGACTTATCAGACAGTTTTCTAACTTCTGAAAGGCTTCCGAGATTTCGATGACATGCTGCATAAAGTCGCTGGATGACCGATTGGGAATTCTTGAAAGCACCTTCGGGGGCTTCTAGGTGACCCACTAGAGTTCGTTGGTACTATGAAGCGGCTTTTAATGAATGAACAGAAGATTCATGCAGTCCTTGGCGGACTTGAAGATCCTGCGCATCTTTAGAAAGGAGTCAACCTTTTTTGCAATGTCGCTCTGAGTGAAGGGTTTTTTCTGAATCTTTAGACTCCTGATCGAGGAAGGGCCAGAGAATGTCTTCCGTGAGAATCTCAAACTGGCAGAGTTTTGGGATCATGCTGCAGTTGGCGGCCGATTAGAGATTTTAGGCATCGCAGCAATAGATGATTCCCACAGGGCGGGCGGGCTCCAACTTGATGGAAGTCTCTTGGGACAGTTGAAATGAGCTGTAGTTCACTTTCCGTCAGTACGCTTCATTCTTGCGTAGAAAGACGCGCATGGACTCTGAATCTTTATGAAAGAGGAAATGATACTCCAATTAAATGGTCATGCGCTTGAACTTGTGCCCCTTGGCAGACTCGGTGGTATCGACGTTACCCTGCATAGGAGTAAGTAAAACCTTAGGAATTTTGAGATGTGCTTGACCACCAGCTGTCGTGATTTTACGTGCTTCTGGATACAGCTCTCTTTGCCTGAGAATCGTGAAGTGATCATTATAACGTGCATCGAGTTAGGTTCGTCTGAGAGACGTGAAAGACGTAGGCTCGCTGTGAGGTAGAGAGAGGGTGTGTGACAGAAGGGCCAGGTGAGGTGGGATCGAAGGAACAGGTGATCTATGTGTGATGACCATCTGCTGGGTGGGAGACTGTGAGACAGTGGATACTAATTTTTCGGGCAGGCTCCTGTTCGAAGGTTGCATGTGTCTTCTCTATTGACTTCGGCATTTGTGCGGGAGATGATTGCCCGGCATTCTGTAAGTTTCCGACGGTGGTAATGTGTCCGACTGTGAAGCTATGAATGACTTTGGGTACACCTGCTGAGTGTTTCTCAAATTTGATGATGCGATATGATGGATGTTAGCCATTTTCTTAAATTCAGAATAGCCTAGTGCGCTGCTATATAAAATCAACCTCAAAGAGGATTTATTATATTGATTTGATTATCCAAGCGATAGCTCAGAATCTGAAGGAGTTGTTGTTAGTTTGAGGTACAGCAGCGCGCACCGACAAATTTCTACCTCAAAAAGGTGGGATTCTTGCTTTTTGGTCTGTGCTTTATGGCCTTGAAAATCGTGGGCTCGTTCGGTGACGCCCAGATACACATCTTCAAGCACCTAGTGAAGGTGATCAATTTAGATCAATTCACGTGCCCAAATCTCGTCGACGTTCATGGCAGCTCAGTATTTTTCAATTGGTAGAGCTCGTACGCCCGAAATTAAAGCTTTATTTTCATTTAATCATGACCATGCCTTCCGTTTCATCCCTTGAGACGTACTATTCTACAATTGTTGAACTCAGATGCTTTGAGACCGCTTTTTTCAGATTCTTAATATGAAAACGTTTAGATCTGAGAGAAACTTTATCATTAATCATTTTATAATAATCAATTTTCTCCATCAAACCTATTATAGTGTTGGTTAGTGTAAAGTTGATTTACTTCAAACGTTTTGTTAAAAGTCCAAAAAAATCAAAATCTCACGGAATCTAACAGAATGTAAGCCATTCCGATAATCTTAGAAAATGATGTTTCTAACGGAATTTTTAAATTGATTAAAATCTTGTTTTCAAATATCAGGAGCTGTTATGATTCTTTTGTCGATCATAAGTGATCAGAAATACATTCAAAATAGTATGCAACATTGGTTAAGTTTTAAAGGAAATGAATGCTGCATATGTATTTTCTTTAAATAAATTACACTTCTTCTTCACTTCATAAAGCTCATCACATTCGTTTGATAATGTTGAAAGAACTCGTACTTTTCTAGACTTTTTTTCTTCCGTAAATATTAAAAATGGGGTGAATGAATCAATTATAAAAGCGTTACGGCTCCGTACGTTTGAAGTGCAAGGAATCTAATGCTAATAGTTAACAATATTAACTGAGCAAATGAGTAAATATATAAATGAAAGTTCAAACCAGAAAACATTTTGTGAAGGGTGTTACGTAAGGTCCATTTTTCAGAATACTATTTTCCTGTAAATCAAATCGTTCGAAAATGCTCACAACTAGTGACGGGTTTTAAGACGAAGGCAGAAAGCCTTCGTAATTCTCTGCTTCACGACGAAGGTTTTTCGTCTAAAGAAACAAAAAGGAAGTTTCCTGCGATATGCGACATGATAAAGAGTAAGGAATCGGAAAATTCCGTCAATGTTTCTGATAGCGAGGGAAAATGAATAGAAAACATGTACTGGACGGAAGGAAGACCTGAAGTTTCCAGTAAAGAAGCAAATTTTAAAGGATAGAAAAACCACGAAGAAGAACATTCAGAGAAATTTCGCAGCAGTCTTGTGAGAAAAACTTACAGTCTTATTGTTTTAAAATAAAATGTATTTCAAAACTCCCTCGAAGATATGACCATCTTCGGTCAAACACGAAAACTATATGTCGTCCGAAACCGGCTGATTGCAATGCGAAATTTCAGACAAAAAAACGGGCACAGGAAAAAGAAGACAAAAGCAGAGACGGGGGCTCGAAGCCATCTTTCCAAGGTAGATTCAATGTTGTAGAAAGAAGCGCGTGAGCACAAGTTCCCATAATTCAATACAAGAGACAGAAGTCCAAGAAACGTAAGTGTTAGGTTTAGCAAGAGTTAGAGTGCAGATAGTCGTGGAGGCAGGCGGCACTACCGGGAAACCGGTGATTTACAGCTGGAGACAATGTTTTCAGTACGGGGAGAATGGGTGAGGGTCAGCTCGGTACGCAGAGGTAACTCGAGCAATTGGATTGGATTCATAGGCCGGAAGCTTTGTGTAGCATGGACGAACCCGAAAGTTTTTTGGGTTAATCCAGTGAATGGGGAAGACTGAACATATATGGTATTTAGTTTTTTGAAGAGATGGTTTATGTCACCCGGCTGATTTAAGCGGTTTTCAGATCGTCTGCACGATGTATTATACAGTATTTCAGAGCAAGCGGGCATTTGAAGGGGTTTTAAGTGCAGAAACATGGCGGAGTGACACTGCACAGCAGTAGTGACACGAAGAATTTTCGACACACCCGAAGTCCGTCTGAACGTAGGCTTGAGATAAAACACTTGTTTGTTGGGTTGATATCTCTCAGAAACGGTCCGTACCGGTTTACTGTAGAGACCCTGCCGCTAGATAATATGCTAAATGAAAATGTACCGAGTTTTTCAGTACTCTAAAGAGGATGCTCTGAAAGCGGCTTACTTGAAATCGAAGGGGTGGGTTTTCCGGGAAGGTCTGGAAAAATTTCCCGTGCGGGGTGGAATGAGGTGCCGCATTGTGCTCGCGATGTGTGACATCGCAATCTGTTAGAACCCCGGGCGGGCACGCGTATGAGCGGCTGTGATAGAGGAACAGTATTGGACGGTGGAGCTTAGCGCGCAAAGCCAGTGAATTTCCATCAGGTAATAAAGTGCTAGCTGTTATGAACTTTTGTGCCATTCACATTGATTGAGCTTAATAAATCGACATAAACTTTATGACAGTTCGTCAGATCTGGTCGAAACTTGCTGTAGAAATCGAGTCGCTGGTTACTGATACGCGCAGGCGTAGAAATTAGGCCGGATAAACTGTATCTGCCATATCGATTGAGATTTTCGTGAGTGCTTGGAAGTGTATTGCAACACATAACCACCCTCCGACGCTTCAGAGATATCCGCGCGATTCGCTTTTCAAGATTTTTAGAGAGAGCTATGATTGGTTTAATTTGAAAGAAACAAGGAATACTCCAAGTTTGCAACATGTCACCAAATTTGAACCCCTCCTGCTTTTCCCTCTGGCGTCGCACATCGGATCCAATTCGCTCCCGTCTTTTTCGCTCCACCAGCGGCTCCAACCTTTGTCCGAATCCATCCCGTCTCCCGGATTGCAGTGATTTTACGAGATAGATCGATCGATCTTGATATTTCTCGCGCCTCTCCGTCTTATCCAACGACGACACTGAAGCGGCCCAAATTTCCAACAAGTGCTTGCTTCTTCCTCTCCGCCCAAAGATGAAGTTTCTGCTACCAAAACTGGCCTAAGTTATGCTCCGTCAGTTCGCGCACGGGTTTATTCTTCCAATGCTTTTTCTTCCTTGTTTTCCACTGCCACTTCTGCGAATCTTTCGGTGCCGTTGAGCGAGGCCGCCTGCAAGGATTTTTCGTCAGCTCCGGCCGAATCTAAGATTTTCGTCAAGAAGTTGGTATCTGCCGTTAAACTGGAAAAAGGCAGTCAAAATGATGCTCCTAAAGGGCCCTATACCCGCTCGCGCGGCCGAAAAAGCCATTACAGCGCATTCAATCGTCCTGTCGGCATGGCGGAAACGCCTGCTTCAGCTACCGTTCCTGCAGCTTCCCCGCATTCTGGTGTAGCGGGAATTTCTGACGCTCCATCCGTCGCTGACGCGAGTGCTGTTTTGCCTGCGCCGGCCGGGGCGGGCGATGAAGATTTTCGATACACTAACCGTCCCTCCTTTTTTTTGTAACGTTAACTGCCTCAAAGTGGTTCGCAGCACTCACGTGCGAGTGAGTTTCCCAAAGCCAGCGATATGTTATGGTTTGAAAGACAGCGAGTAGGACGGTAGCGAGATACTCATCTCACGGGACACGTGGATGTACTCCTATTCGGTATTTGAGACCTCGGTCGTGAGCCGATATGTCATAAACGGCCTGCTGTCCTTTAATTTATCTTTCAAGGCGCATACAGCTCTGGGGAACCATCCTGATTGCCCAAGACGAAGAACTTTTCGCGGGCCGCCGAGGATTTCAATCGGTTGCCCGCATAAATTCCGCACGTTTTTATGTACCAAACCCTCAGTAACCCCCTCTGGACGCTTTTTAAATGGACTGTTGGGCGGCTAATTATCCCGTCCTAGAGAAGGATTTAACCACAAACAGCGGATGAGCTAAGTCTCTCCCGAAACAATTCGCACGTGGGAGGGGTATTTTTCCATTCACAGGGACGCCCTTCTTTTTAAACACTGCTTACGGTATGTGTCGAGATCATAATAATGGCCCGTTAAT
>JAVCKV010025101.1:0-24745 GCA_032274145.1 Herpochondria borealis | reverse complement strand
GAACGCACAAGCTTGCTGCAGTCTTGACAGAATCTTCGTCCTGCGGGTCGACGACAAAGTTTGGAAAGTACGGCTTTCCATCTACAGTGATGCAGTGGAGGGTGTCCTCGGAAGGGGCCTTTGATCGTGCTCGTATGTACTCAGACGACATCATTAGGGAGAAAGCTATGATGAACCTAATTGGGATCAAAAGCATCTCTTGTAAGGTTGCGGTGCGGCGAGCCTTTCAAGTTGCTCGATTGCGTCGGTGTCGTGTGTGACGGCGTCGATCAGGGATCGGCAGTTTTTGTTCTGATTTGCAGCGCGAAACGCGCCATAAAAGTCGAGTGAGTCGAGTCGAGTCGAGTCGATCGAGTCATATATCCAGGTTTATAGTACTATCTAGCAACATCAATTGATATGAAATAATGAACATGCAAGCTAACATCTATGATTGACTGAATCTTGAGGAGCAGACTCGAGTTGGTTCGCAGAACGAGATACCGAATGGATTGAGCCCCACCCCGTCAATATTAGCAATCTCAATTGGAATTGGGTTCCCATTGCTGACGGCGAAAACAGACACTCTGTTTAAGGCACCATGAGCAACAAAGAGTCGGTCCCCAGTGTGGGTCATTTTTGTAGGACCGGCAAGTGTAGTTGTCACTACAGAGGCCAGGAGCTCATTGCTCCCCACGTCAAAAGTGTAAATAGCATTGTTGGCGGTGCTGGTAATGTAGATGAACTGACCATCAACTGATGATACCGCATCGAAAGGATCATTGATATTCAGCGATTGATCAATATTGAGATCCAGGTTGAAGAGAATATCAAGAACGTCTCCAGCTGTAGATGGGACATAGAGGCAGTTGAATCGGAAGCTTGATGCGACTCTGGCATTGTCCCCAATTCCAGCGTTGGAGGTTTGAATCTGACCATCGGCACCGAATCGGACAATCAGGCCCCCACCGCCAGCGTAGGTGACAAATCCTGCATCTCCAGAGGGAGACAGCAAGACATCGTTCACGACATTGTTCCCGAAATCTACAGTCCCAGCCGGATCGAAAGCCTCAATCACCCTGAGCACCACGTTGAAGGCCAAGTCGACAATCATCACAGTGTTGTCAGCAGTATTTGCAACCCAGAGTTGACTTCCTCGCGCGTCAGAAGTTAGCTCCGATGGAGCATCTCCTACCTGAATGATGGCCACAACGTCGTACGAGACACCATCGAATGCGACAATGCGGTCATTTGCAGTGTCAGAAACGTAAATGATGCCGTTCACAGTTTCCACATCATTTGGTTCTGGTCGAGACATTGTCTGTGGGTCATACGGGATGTCAACTGTCTCCATGAGATCTCCATCGTTCGCATCCAAGATAGAAAGCGTCCCGCTGTCCTTGTTGGCAACAACGACTGTTCCATAACACTTATCGTCTCGATCATCTCGACTATCACTCTTTCCACCCTTTCCTTTCTTTCCGCTATCATCGCTATCGCTATCGGTACCCTTTGAACCCTTGAGCTCCCGGATTCCTTGTTCTGTGTTGTCCCCTCTGATTCTGCCTCCTTCAGCAGCTTGGCATATAGCAAAGACAACGACGAAAAGGAAGAAGAGCTTCATGGTCGATATGGGCAACTGGCCTTTTGATCTTGTCAAGTCAACTAGGGAATTTGTCCACCTCGTGTTGCTTTTTGCTTGCCCAAATTGTGAGCTAAAACGACAGCACCGCTTTTTTCAGAACGACCCGTTCTAAGTAAGCGTAATACAGACATCCATTCATGAGTATACTATTTTTAATCTGGCCAAATCTATTATTGGTGTAATGTATACGACTAACATTCTCATATTTATTGACACGACCGTTGAGAACGCGACGAAGACCTCTCGCGCCCTACTGTACTGCCACAGTACAGCTGCGGTCTGTACGCACTACCAACTTACTTGAAAGTATGGATACCGGTACCGGTACATGTACTGTACGGTAAATGTGCGACGAGTACGCACGAACACCCACCTGCTCACATCATATCATCTTTGACACCAACAGGAGAGGCGACTGGACTGACTACCGACTCGTTCACTCAATACGTAAAGTGAATGAATAGACAGGGGAGTTGAAGTCCTCGAGTTCTTATCATTCGATTGAGCCTATCTTAGTAGATCCATTCGATCTGTATTTCATCTTGTGTCCACGTGCGCCAGAGGCAAGAGTTCGTGATGAGAAAAGTGAGCACCATGCGTAATAGGTTTGCGATAATCATGATTGTCGTGCTCCTTATCATTGACGCCCACGCCCAAACACCAAAATCACCTGGACGAAAGGAAATGGATGTCGGGATCGACGGCATGAACCTGCACGAAGTAGCTCTCTCGGACGAAGACCAGGCACTTGTGGATCAACTCATCAAGAAAATGAAGAAGGATAAAGCGACAATGGAAATGGTGAACCGATTGAAGACGGAACAAGCCGAAACATTGGAAGCCATGATAAACGGAATGCCTGGACCTGAAAAGGTTTCAAATCTCCAGAAGATTCTCGAAGAGTTGCAAGCTCTTGAAATTCTCTTTGCGGACCCAGTCAGGGCGTTGAAGGTGATGACAGAGGATGGAATGGTCCCTCCAGAGAGGTTGCCGCAGTATCAAGAGAATCCAAAACTCTTGGAAGAAGACACTCGCAAAGGACTTTACTTTTCGTTTGCCACTATGGCTGTAACGCTTGGTCTCCTGTAGATCGCTGCAGCAGTTGGTGTTTTGTAAGACATTCGTCAAGTGATAGTATCAACTAAACATCATGTGAATCTACCCTGACCAATTCCTTCTGGGACCTCTACTGCTATCTCTTGGTAAATGTGGGCTCTCTTCAACGGTGGGTCTGGAAAGAATGAAAATTGGACTGAGCACCTCTATGGCGTTTCCTGTTTCCTTTCCCAGGTACATTGGTGGGAATGCTCTAAATAATATGTAGATCTCAGCATAGGGCTTGCCTCTCATTCTTGGTGGGATAGAAATTGGCCACATATGGAGGGGACAACGTCTCGAGTCTCGACATCTCACAAATCTGAGGAATAAGTTTCTCACAAGCTACATCCAGTTTACACCTTGACATACTTGTCCAAGTCAGTTTTGAGCATGAATCAGTCTCTGCTTCTTGCCTTGATTTTTGGTTTCCGTCTCGCTGCCGGATTTGCTACGAATGGCCATGATAGCGACTCGGTATTTGGTTTGGAGCGCAAACGGCTAGATGCGACGCCCTTCCGATCCTTCTTCTTCAACACCGCTGATTCTGGGTTCGGGAACCTTCGAAGGTTAGTATAAGCTTGTGTTGGTCTTGCCGATTCTCTTTTGCGCTCAACTCTCAACTTTTGTTTCTCGCGAATTCAGCCTACTCGAGGAAGCGCGTGATCTAGAAATGTCCATGTCTATGTCTTTGTCCATGTCCCTCGGCTACAATGGCCCAGTTGCCACTTCCCCTTCTTCGGTCGCGCCTCGCCCTAACCAGGCACCTGTTGACACTCCTGCCGCAACATCGTCTCCAGATGGCAACGCGGTGTCGCCAATGGCCTCACCACCTTCGCCTGTCAGTCCAGAGGCTGTGGCTCCGAGTAACCAAGTTCCAGTCACGGTTGTTCCGATGACTACGGTCCCAGTAACATCTGCACCAGCTACTTCCGCTCCAGTGACTTCTTTTCCAACAACTCCTGCTCCAGTGACCCAAGCTCCAGCGACTCAGGCTCCAGTGACCCAAGTTCCAGCGACTCAGGCTCCAGTGACTCAGGCTCCAGTGACTCCGGCTCCGGCGACTCCAGCTCCAGCGACTCAAGCTCCTGTACTTACAGCTGCCACTGCAGATCCAACCAGTTTGTCTGACATGCTTGACACTGTTGGAATTTATGAATGTACCGACCAAGGAGTCATCCTCGCTGGAACCCCAGGAAATGCCATCACACACATCAATTTGACTGTTGCGTACTCCGCAGAAGTAGATGGAACCGAAATTTCTCAGGAGATCACGAATCGTATTGAAGCTGAGCTCTTGCTTGCAGCCATTGCTGCCGCATTGGGATGTGAATCCTCTTCGGTCAACAATCGTCTTTTGCGTCAACAGGCACGCACTCTCAGGGCTTCTACTGACACGATTGGTAAGTGGACAAAGCCTCTTACATTTCATTGTTGCGATTTCGTACTCATTGACTCTCCCATTCTCATTAGGGCCTTGTAATACAACTGTGGCAAATGCTTCGTGCTTTGTCATGGAGACTGATTTGGAATTCAAGTTGAATAAGGATATCAACGAGGCGCGCGCCGCTTATTTCGCCTACCTTTCCGTGAGAGGCGGCATGAACAACGACACGTTTGCCGAGAACATTGACAAAGTGCACAAACTGAAGTACCTTGCCCCAAATCCGCTTGTTGCTCCTCCGACCAACAGTTCGCAGCCGCTTGGTTCAGGCGGTGACGACGGTGATCAAGGTGGCAATAGGACTAGCAATTTGAAGAAGATTACAATTGCCACAATGAGTACTGGGCTTCTTGTCTTGGGTGTCTTTGTGGGTGGATATTGGTACAGGCGCAAGAACAAGCGACATGTGGAACTCAAGGAGGATCTCTCAGTTTCACCGGTGTCTCTCTTTTCTGCCGAAATGGAAGTGGAAGATGCCTAGAGGGTTGGGTCCTGGTTCGATGTTATGTTTCTGGAAGAAGTTTCGGAAATGAATGCTAGCCATTTATAATCAAGTCGGTTATAGCAAAGATGTGAACACAAGGAGAAAGCAACTTCGGGGCCTCCGATACGATAGACAAATTATAAGAGTAGAGGACCACACAGAATAAATGCTCGAACTAGTACATGCATCTCCAAAGCAAATGATCAGGTTGACAGCAGTAGCAAATGGCTTCAGCGACACTCTGGTGGAGACTACAGTAGGCAGTCAAGCCGTTTGCATCTTTTATCGTAGCTAGACTATGCTAGAGTAGTAGAGGCAGAAGGAGTGGCTCGTACACTGTAGGTTTCGTACAGTACTGTATCATACTGTGGCCATAGGATAATCACACGACCGTCACACGATTTGATTTCGAGATTGAAGAAAACCAACCGTTTTCGAAGAAGACTGCAAATAAATCTGAAATCTGCCTGATGTTCTTTGCCTTGATGCATCTTGATGCATTGACCGTACTATAGTACCTGGGAACCTCTAGGTATCCATATCATATTTTCGATTTGCCGCTACATCTACATGTATCATATTCGATACGGAGTAGTCTATTAGTTCACTCTGATCAAGGAGAACTGATCTCGTCGACATCATGGTCAAGTTCTCACCCAAAGCGAAGTCTGCGCTTCTTGTGGTGATGATCTCCATGCTCCTGTCTGCGTCGAGAGCATTCTCCAACAACGGCGCACTACACACACACGTATCCGTATTCGCATCCATACGTGTACCAGTTCAAGTTTCAGGTCAAGTTCCAGTTCATCGAGCTCATTCTCATTCGGCTGAAAAGTTCTTGTTGGAAAAGAAACCAACACAAGAACAAGTAAGGAAAGGCAGAGGCCCCAGGAAACGAAGCAACAGAAACTCCTTAAGCAGAGCCCCCAGAAAGCCGCGCAGGATAGTAAATTCCAGCGACGATGTAAGGAACAGTAGCCGTTGGATTCAAGCTGAGCAGGTCGAAAAGAAAATGCTGGCAGCTCTGGAGCTGATGAAGGAGAGGATTCAAGGGAAAGAAACACCTCCCATCAACTTTCCGACAGTTCGTGATTGCAACTCCGCCATGGCTACATTTGGAGACGGGGGAAACTTTCTTCGCGCTCTCGGTCTCTTTCTCAAAATGCGAAAGGCGACCACGGTGGCACCAAAATCCTGTCGGTTCTTACTCCCAGTTCCTTCCCTCGTTACATACTCAACGCTCATGTCGCGAGCTGTCAAAGTTGGTAAAGAACGTTTGGCCTTGCGCCTTTGGTACTTGATGAAGACTCAAGCGCGCTTCTTTTCATCCACCCAATCGGAGCAAATCAGAGATTCGGTCATTGTTCCAGATGTCAAGGCTGCCAACATTCTCATGAATGTCCATGCAAAACTATGTGATGTCGAGTCAGCGCAGTATCTTATGTCACAGATGGTTTATGGAAATGGTACAGATGTGCCAAGGCTTACACCAAACATTGTCACATATAACTCACTGCTGGACGCCTGTCAAAAGCAGGAGACCTGGACGCTGCTCTGGAAGCCAAGAAGCAGCTGGATATGTCGGGCATGTATCCCGATGCTCGTACCTACACCACTCTTATTTCCACTGTTGGTCGAAAGGCAAGCACGGCATCTGGGGCCAAGGACCCATCAATGGCATTCACGTTTCTGACCGAGATGGTGTCGCTCAATGTCAGACCGAATGGCATGACGTATTCAGCTCTGATTGATACATGTGATAGATGTGGTAGAACGGACATGTCACTGAAGGGCTTACGAACAATGCTACGGCAAAAGGCGAAGGAGCAAAGAGGCATGAAGAAGAGGGACCGCGAAAAGCATTCACTTTTCAACGAAGTTGGAGCCTGGACGGCGGCCATCAATGCGTTGGGAAAAGCAGGTAGGGTCGAAACTGCCCTACGACTCTTTCACTCCATGAGTAAGAGTGGAGTTCAGCCAAACACTATCACGTATGGCTGTCTGACTGATTGTCTGCTTCGAAATGGTCGCACCACAGATGCCCTGAATGTGTTAGTGCACATGAAAAGGAAGGGTATGGCCCCCTCTGAAGTTATGTATACGTCTCTCATGATGAGTGCAGGGCGAATGGCGAAGAATGAGAATATGCAGAGATGGAACGGTCCGTTTGCTTTCGAGGAAGATTTGTTGAGTGACGACGACACCACTGCCATTGAAGTTTATACAACATTGATGAAAACGCTCTTGGAAGATAGCAAGGACACGGAAAATACGCAACTTATGAAGGTATTTCTGGTCTTTCAGGAAATGAAAGCAGCTGGAGCTGTGCCAGACTTGGCGTGCTACAACGCCATGCTTCGTGCTTGCGCTCATGCAGGAGATATGACACATGTGAAAGATGTACTGCAGAGAATCAAAGAGGATGGTCTTGTTCCCAGTGATACAACGTGGAGGGAGGCCCTCAGAACAGCTGCGAAAGCTCGACGCGCCGATTTTGCAGAAGCTATTTGGGCGAAAGGTCTTGAATTTGACCAGGATCGAACGTTGAAGCAGCCATGGAAACCGTCTGTTGATTCCTTTTCCAATTTGCTTGCTGCTTATCTTCGCGAGGCGAAAGACAAAAGAGGTGATACACAGGCGCAGTCTGAGTTGTACACGAAAGTAATAACAATGTACAAAGATATCATGACAGGAAGCTCGAAGCGAAAGATTGATAAGGAAAATCTAGTTGAAAGCACGCGGGCACTCGGAATGATACTGCAAGCAATGGTTGCGCTGTACTTTGTCGCGGACGACAGCAAACATAAGCTACTCCTACAGCGGGTCGCTGTTTCAGTGGCTTCGCTTGACGTTTGGCGCAAACAGGAACACGTGGAAGGAGCCATATGGAGCAGGACTTTAGAGATTGCTGAACAATGGAGGAAAGAGATAGCGAGATAATTTGCCGTTTCGCTATGGAATAGAAATGTCAAATCTGAATTGATGAAACGTGGCAGCCTCCATGTAAACGGGTCGAATGGAGTGAGTCAGAGAGAGTTGGCGCACTTGAAGGCATCTACACAGGCTCACTTCTTTGATCGATCGCAATATACTGTTGACAGTGTGGCGAGAAAGGGAACGAACGGCTTGAAACAGTGCACTAACGTCTCACTGTGTCGATGCACCCAACGTAAATAATTGGTATCCAACGAACCAATCTCATCTCCTTAAGCAGGTACAATACAATGATACACTCGCACTCCTAAGTATTGGTCTATAGAACTGTTTCTGTCAAGTGGGTGGTCTTCTCCAGCCCTGAGACTGGGCACTCTTGCTTTCGTAAAAAGTCATTTGAATGTACATTAGCACATTTCTCTGGTTGACACGATGGCGAGCCTCGCCGACTACCTCTGAAGTTTGCGTCACAGAAACACAGGGGCTATTATTCATTATCTTCTTGTCTGCTGGAGAACCTTCGACAAGATCCAAGTCAAGATGATAATCAGCAGCGACTCCCAGCTGACCACATGTTTGAGTATGACGTCGAGTTTTGTCTTTGATTCGTCCATGGGACGAGATTCGGTGGCGTCTCCCCCCTCCTTCACAGTAATTGGCTCGTTCCATTTTTGCAATGCGGACTCCAGCAGTATCCATTGCTCGTGCATATTCATTGACATGAGAGCTATCTGCACGGCCAATGCAGCCTGCTTGGAATTGCTCTTGGCTAGATCGTAGTGACGCTTGGCGAGTGGGAAGTCCTGTGTCAAGCCAAGACCCCATTCATGCATGTACCCCAGATTGTAGTTGGCGCGAGCAGACTTGTGTTGCTGTGCTGCTAAACGATAGTAGTGAGCTGCTTTCCCCATGTCAGCATCTGAGTCGTCCTCCTCAGGTTGGTCTGGATTATGACATACTTCTTTTCCGTCGCTCTCCTCGCATTCTTGCTCAGGCGTCGTTGTCGTTGGTATTTCTTTCGTAGTCGTAGTCGAGACTCCAAGTTGCTCCATTATATACTCCTTTGCAGTGTTTACATACGTCACAGCAATAGGCCAGAGATGAACTTCTGGGAACAAGACTGCGTCCGCCCATGTGGCTTTGCGCTTATTCCCATAGTAGTAAAAGTCTCCAACTCGAAGAGCCGCTTCGACGTCACCTGCCTGTGCGGCAGCTTTCCAAAGGCGCAGTGACGCTGCACGGCACTGCTGCTCGGAAAGATGGAGACAGACTCCTCGTTCCAACAAAAACGCAGCATTGACTTGAGACTGTGCGTGTCCGGTCTCGGCAGCCATCATGTAATTGACGAGAGCACCTTCGTAATCACCTGTCGTATACTGTTTGTAGGCGCCACGGGTGCGTTCACCGAGCTGTGGGGATCCATTATGGATCACCCACTTGTACATGTTGGTCGCCTTCTTGCAGTCCTTGTGAATATACGTGGTCGATCCTACCTTGACTCCTTCCTGATAGATCATCGCAAGCCGATGACGAGCTTGTAAGTGTCCCTTGTTGGCTGCAGATGTTAGTTCCTGAATCGCAAAGCTCCAGTCCTCTCTCGATGGAAAGTTCTGTGGCTTCTCCATGAATGCAGGTACTGTTTCGGCGGGGCTCGTTCCAGTAGTTGCTGGGATTTCCTTCCAACCAGCTCGGAATCCCAGTCGTAACATTGCTAGGTTGTAGGAAGCATCCATGTTGCCCATATCCCTGGCGAGTTGGAAATAGTTGCGAGCTTTCTCGATATTCACCGCCAACAACATGGGGATTCCGTAGAGATACAGCAGCCCCAGACCATTGACAGATGGATGATCACAGACGGAAACATCCGTTTCATCTATTGTCTGCGACTTCGTCTTAACTTTGAGTGCCTTTCGATGCCGCTCCCGACAGCCCTCAAGCCCGAGTGGAGCGCCTTTGTGAAAGAGGCGATGGGCTTCGAGAAGGTCGCGTTCGTCACCAGTCATGCCGAAGCTCCAAAAGTGGAATTTTCCCGCTTGCCCAGCTGCCTCCCAGTGATTACCACTGGCAGAGATTTCATAGTATTGTCGCGCCAGAGTGAGGTTTTGCGTCACACCGCGCATTCCAAAGTGATAAAGATGAGCCAGCGTGTACGAGGCGTGTACGTCTGGGTTGGGCTGCTTAGTGCTCAAGAGATGATAATATTGAATGGCTTCCAGAGACTCATCTGGCTTGTTCTCCCAACTGAGCTGCGATGATGTACCTCCATGAAGGTGAATTTCTGGTAGAGAATGCTTGTCTATCGACGGATTGACTTTCGCTCGTGAATGCGGTTCAACTTCCAGTTGATCCATAATGTTGTGAGCTGCGTTTTCAAAGTATGGAAGAGATGCCAGACAATCTTGAGGTTCCATCATTGCAAGCCGATGCCCAAGGGCTACAGATGCATCAACATTGCCCTCCATTGCTGCCATATGCCACAGTAGCATAGCCTTAGGTGAGACGTGAACGAAATCTTCTGGCATTGATTCTTGTTCATGACCGGTCAGCCAGACTCCCGATGCTAACGACGAGGCAAGGTAATGCTGTGCATCTGGATGACCATGGTTTGCTGCTTGCAAGAGCGATGTGTGGATGTGAGAAGGAGGAGGCAGTTTATCCCCATCGAAGGCGTCATTCGCGGTAACGTCGCCCATTTCAGCGAGGTGTTGCTTTACTTGGTTCCAATAAGCAATTCCTGCATATCTCTTGGAAGTCTCTTGAGGCGTCACATGTTTCCATAGATGAATACTAGTATGTTCGGTTGGTTCAGAGGGAGTCACGGTCGACGACTGAGTCTCGCCTAATCCAGCAGGAACTCTCGTCGCTTGTTTCGGCTTGTTGTTCCCTCTTTTGTCGAGTAAATTCAAGTGCTGCTTCCTCTGAAGTATTAGTATATGTAGAGTAAGTACAAGGGTACCCATGAACACGGCTAAGGCCCCTAATAGAGCTACAAGAGCCAACTTCGTCATGGTCATGGCGGAGCGCCAGGCGCATAAAAGATTTTGACAAGTCACATTGTTTCGAAACCGATCGAGATCGCGGGGTGTGTGCCGCGCGGCGGTTGGCGGTCATCTCTACGGTACATGTACTGTACTGTACATATACAGCACAGTACATGTACTGTAAGTACATGTACAGTACCAGTACTCCACTCGAACTCCGTACTGTACACAGTACCGGTCGCTGAACTCTCACCCAGAGTAAAATTTTTGTATTCTGCACCATGATGTATATTCATATGTGAGCTCGGCATCACTGAAGATGTTCCAGGAGACAGCTATGGAAAAAGCATCAGATGGCGCTGGAATAGAGTTGCTTCAAATTTTGTCAACTGAAATTGCGAGGGACGGCGGGGCTAGTCGCGTGGGCATGCTGAAGGACTACGTGACCTCCTCAAACCACTTGGATAAGCTTTTGAGGCAGAGTGTTGGTTCCAAGAAGCTTCTCACCTTTCTTGAACACCACGGTAGTATCTTTCATGTCGATCGCAGAACAGTTCCTCACTTTGTCAAGTTGATATCAGATCAATGCGTATGTCTTGATTTGCTCGAGACCAACCCAACTTCTCGAGCGCAGCGAGAGCACGAACTATACAACAAACTTGTCTATGTTGTGCGAAAAAGGGCGGCAAAACAGGCAAGGAGACAAACTCAAACTACGAGTACAGTTGATCGCAAGGCATGCGATATGGAATGGCTGCTAAAGGAATGTGCCTTGGTGTTGCATTTCTATTTACGAGCAACAGGATACTATCAAACGGTTTACACAAACTGTCATGAAGTGAAGCAACTTGGTACTGCCGAATGGCGAGAGTTGGCGCTTCCGTCACTTCGAACATTTCTGAAAGGGCCATGGGAACCACTTGTCATGGATGAGGCAACTGGAAAAGTTTGGCTGGACGAGGAGGATGAAAGCAAGAGCGACATCAGAAAGCTCGTAACCCAAATGGCAACAGAAGTGGAAGAGGACGGTGGTAGCAACATTTGCCTTTCACTTCTTCTGGTCCGTAAACCCTATCTTCAAGCGCTGTTGGGAGGACGCGACCTACTGAAGATGTCACGTGAGCACACAGCTGAGTTTTCAGAGCTGTCAGTCTCCAAAGTGGGCACTGACCTGCATCTTCAGACCAAGTCAATGGCAACAAAGGAGGGCCGAATGCTAGTTGACGAGATCGGCTTGTTTTCTGTCACTTCATCAAAATGGGGGACCGCCATGACGAATATTCTATCGAGCGGTTGCGTCGATCAAAACATGCATGTAAGGACGGCCATCGACTTGACTGCGTCGGTCGGAGGCATCACCCTGGCGTTGGCCAAAGCGTTTCCGCACGTGATTGCTGTTGAAGTGGACTCGCGTCGTGCCCAGTTATGTCGTCAGAACATGATCAAACACGACGCTTCAAATGTACACGTTAGGAACGAGGACTCAGTGCAACTGATACCTGACCTTGGAGCAGGGATGGGCGAACAGGCAACAGTCATATTCCTCGATCCGCCATGGGGGGGCATTCATTGCAAGCATGAGAGACCACCAATAGCTATGGGGTCCTGGTTGCTAGGAGAGGTGGTTCAACTTATTGCGGAACACTTTCAAGCATGTATCGTCGGACTCAAACTGCCTTTAGACTTTCGCGTCCACGACTTCCTGGACAAGATGCGTCACGGAAGCAATTTGGACTTCGCAACTCTTACGATTCGAAGACTTGGTCCACAACTGTTCGTGGCTCTTGTATTTGCAAAAAAGCGGAAACTGATAATCGGCGGAGCGAAAGACCCGACAGTGAATAACCTAGGCCAAGCTAGTCCTCGTGGTAGCGAAGACACAACGAGAGAGTCTTGAGTTTTGTGCCAAGGCAGCTGTGAACCGCTGCTCTGAACGTCGTGTCTGAGTGGTGCTACGACTCGGTCGACCAGATATGATGCAAGCAACTACCGAACCCTCGGATGTTTCTAGTGTACCACTTTTCTCAGAGCGATCCTATCATGAGGGCGATTCTGTCTGAAGGGCCTCTAGAGAGTGTTTGAAAGTGCGTGAGCTGGTTGAACGTTTCCCAGCCTCGAAGGAAGCCGGAGGAACCTTACAACTACCAAGCCTTCGGATGTTTCTGGTGGCGACTCGCAAACGAAAGCGTGACGAGTCAACCGAGAATGCGAACGACCAGCCAATGTATGATCAACTCAGACGCGAAAGTAGCAAGAGAATCAATGACGAAATGATTAAGGCAAAAATCTGAAGGCTCGCACAATCAAGCCTGTGCTTCCACAAGTCAAGGTCGAATCCCAGCATCTCAATGATCTCGAAACGGCCGCACCCTCGCATGTGTGTGCAACCAGATGTGCATCCAGAATTCTTGAAGACCACATTGTCTGGAGGCTTGCTTTTTCCTCCTGCTGGGCAATTTCGTTGCTGATAGTTTCAAGTTGCCTCTCTATTTCGAGTACCTTCATCTCAAAATTCTCCAGTATCTTGCCAAGCGACGAATCATCTGTTGTTGGGGTTGCGGTTGTCATGAACAATTCCGCCGCTGAAGGGGCTTTCCAGTTTGTCTCACGGACTACCCAGTGATTCCAGATTTCTTGTCGCTTTCTCCAGCGCGATGTGATAGAGTAGTTCCACTCCATCGAATCCTTGGCAACGCGTCTAATCAACTCCTCTTGGATGAGGTCTTCGTCAACGTCCACGACCGTATCCATACACGTATCATCAATCGTGTCTAGGTCGGTTTCGTTGAAGTTCCTTAAGTCTGTTTCATTACCGCTATCGCTGCCTCCGTCTTCATGCAAGTCCATCTCACCAATGCGGCGTCCTTTGTTGCTGCTCTGATTTTCCATCTTGTTGCACAATACCAAATAGTACAATCCCAAATCAATCTGGAATCAAGCACTTTCATTCAACATGCAAGTTCCATTATGGTTCCAGGTGCAGTTGGACCGTGATGCTGGCACTCGTTCACTTTGGTACACTACTTCGTAGAAATCAATCCATACAAAAGTTGTTTATCGATACGTAGCAGCACATGAAAATTCTCTGCCACTCTCGGCGACAATTGATTGTTGGGTTCCACCTTGGTTCCACGATGAGAGAATGAATTTTACAAGGGAGCGCTGCGTCCTAGTACATGTACCGCCGCCGCGTGCCGGCCGGTAGAGCTGTCTATTGCAGTGCACACTATAGTATATGTAATGTGACAGTAGGGTGGTCACCGGTACTCCCGTCCCGTACTGTCTGTACCAAAAGATCTGAAATCCCATTGCATCGCATCGCATTGCATTGCATCGCATCGCATCGTCATCATGGCCGATGAACAAGAGAAGCGCCTCAAAACAGAGTCACAGCTTGAAGCTATCGAGACCGAGATTCGCGAAACGCAGCCTTTGACATCCGAGAAGAAGGACATTCTTTCTCTTCGAGAAAATTACGAAGCTGGTTCCAACTTTGACCTGGGAGTGCAGCATCTCGCCAAAAACTATGCGTCAATGCGTGCCGTGCGAGGAGACGGAAATTGTTACTACAGAGCCTTCTTGTACAGCCTCTGCGAGGTTACTCCTGAACTCCAACGAATCATTCAAGTCATTTCAGAGAGCATGGACAAGGCTGAAAAGTGTGGCTACGAGCGTTTTACCATTGAAATGTTTTGGGAAGAACTCCTTGACTTTCTCAAGTCACTTCCGAAGGATTTTCATGACGAACTCAATCAAGAGAACGCAGCTTCTGACTACGCTTCATGGTACATGCGCATCTTGACAGCCATGTATCTCAAAAACGATCCTGATCGGTTCGTGCACTTTCTGGAAGGTGATTACTTTGACATTCCTACATTCTGCCAACGTGAAGTAGAGCCCATGGGAAAAGAGTGTGGGATGGTGCAAGTCCTGGCGTTGGCTGAGTACATGGGGGTCAAAGTGGACATTGAATACCTGGACGGTCGTGACAAGACACCAACAATGCATTCCTTCGGACCGGAGGATGCAAAGACGAACCTGACGTTGCTATATCGTCCAGGCCATTATGACATACTATACAAGTCCTAGACCGTAGACCGTAGACACTGTCTAGATCTCGCGCCATCATATAAGCAAACTTTCTAATCCAGAATTTTCCAACAGTGTGGCAAAGGATAACAAAGGGCCATGTAGTTCTTGTACGGAGAGCGTTCTAGTAGAGTGGGCAGAGAGATTCGTTGACTCCACAGGGAATGAGTTGCCTCTCAGCGAAGGCGTCAACTCTCTCTTATTTGGCTTGGATTTAACAATTTATGGTCAGTCACGACAAGGTCACGAGAGCTCTGATCGTCAGTTTCGAAGGTACCTGGTAGTTGGTGGCTAGGTCACTTGATGTCACCAAGCTCGATTCGTGTCGTAGTTGCTTTGGTTGATGTCCAATCGAGGTCGTGTTCGCCGACACATACATGTTCGCAAAGGTCTAGCACCTAATAGCACCCATACTATATGTATGGTACACTGGCTATTATGGCATCGTCTCCTCCATCGAAAAGAAACAAAGGAAACAAAGAGAAGATGAAAGAACGATCCGCGAATACATTATTCAGTTGTTATCGTTGAGTTTCAAAACAGCCATGAAAGCTTCCTGTGGTACACTCACTTTACCAATGGCCTTCATTCTCTTCTTTCCCTTAGCCTGCTTGTTCAGGAGCTTCTTCTTTCGTGAGATATCTCCACCGTAGCACTTTGCTAGGACATCCTTTCTAATGGGTGAGATCGATTCAGAAGCAATAACCTTCACCCCGATACACGCTTGAATTGGAATCTTAAACATTTGCCGTGGAATAAGCTTCTTGAGCGATGCACACAGCTTACGGCCGAGAGACTGGGCATTGTCGCGATGAACAATGCAAGCTAGTGGTGGCGCCACCTCGTAGTTTATCTTGACATCCAGTCGAACCAAGTCCGACTCACGGTAGTCAATGATACTGTATTCCATGGAGGCGTACCCCTTAGTTCTTGATTTCAGCTGGTCGAAGAAGTCCGTGATTACCTCTGCACAATAGTATCAGTATTTAGAGGCGAACATTCGTTGCCCATCACTTTTTCACAGCAGTTAAACTTACCTCCGAGTGGCAACTCGTAAACAATCGTTGATCGAGTCGGCGTCAGAAACTTGATATCAAGCAACTCCCCACGGCGCTCTTGTCCCAGCTCAATGATGGCCCCGTTGTATTCACTGGGGGTCAAAATTTCCATTCTCACGTATGGTTCCAGTGTTCCTAGATCACGTGTCAAATCTGGCATTTTGCTAGGCGCCTCCACCACGGTCACATCACCGGTATCCTTTTGTACAACCTTGTACACGACACTAGGTGCCGTAACAATGAGGTCGATGTCATATTCACGTTGAAGACGCTCCTGGACAATTTCCATATGCAAAAGTCCCAAGAAACCGCAGCGGAAGCCAAAACCCATAGCGCCTGAGCTCTCAGGTTCGTACGAAAGGGCAGCATCATTGAGACGCAATTTTCCAAGAGAATCGCGCAATCCTTCATATTGGTCAGCATCAACAGGGAACAGCCCACAATAAACCATTGGTACGCTATCCGCATAACCAGGGAGAGCTTTAATCGGTTTTTCCTTCCCTTCGGCAACACCCTCTTTGAATTGCTTGCTTAAGCAAATGGTGTCTCCAACGCGTGCATCCAAAACGTCTTTAATACTGCCACAAATGTAACCGACCTCTCCAGCTGACAGAGAATCAACAGGAACTTGTTGCGGTGTCATCACTCCAACTTCTGTAACGTCATGTTCTGCCTTACTAGCCAAGAATCGAACCTTGTCTCCTTTCTTGACTTCCCCATCGATAACTCTAAAGAACACAATAACGCCTCGGTATGCATCGTAGAGAGAATCGAATATGAGAGCACGGAATGGGCCTCCAGTAGAAGCTGCCGGAGCTGGGACTTTCTTCACGATAGCCTCCAAGATGTCTTCAATGCCAATACCCGATTTGGCACTTGCGAAAACGGCGTCACTGCACTCCAATCCGATTGTAGTTTCAATTTCGTCTACAACGCGATCGGGATCGGCAGCTGGCAAGTCAATTTTGTTGAGGACCGGAATGATTTCCAAATCGTTTTCCAGCGCTAGGTAAACGTTAGCAAGAGTCTATCCACAAATGTGAAATGTGAGAGGCGAGATTATATTTACAATGAAGAAGGCGACAATTCGACAATACGGTCGACCTGCTCATTTCTGGTGTTGAATACTCAATCGAACTGCCGCAACAAATCACATCCGGACTACGTGTACTCAAAAGGCGGCTTACCTGAGCTTCAATACCTTGGGAAGCATCTACAACGAGCAAGGCCCCTTCGCAGGCAGCCAAACTTCTCGAAACCTCATAACTGAAATCAACGTGACCTGGGGTGTCAATGAGGTTGAGCGTGTACACCTCGCCATCCACTTTGCTTTTATACAGTACACGTGCTGCTTGTAGCTTGATTGTAATTCCTCTTTCACGTTCGATATCCATGTTATCCAGCAGCTGTGCCTCCATGTCACGTGATGCCACAGTTTCTGTCGTCTCCAAGAGTCGATCCGCCAAGGTCGATTTGCCGTGATCAATGTGAGCAATAATAGAGAAATTTCGAATTCGTGACGCGTCATACTCCAACCCTTCACTTCGCTTCTTCGCCTTGGCCGCGGCCCGCTCAGCTGACAGTGCTGCAACGCTGCTGCTTCTGCTCCTGCTCCGACTCCGTGGTTGGAATGCAACCTGCGAAGCTGGAAGAAAACCCTCCGCTATTGAGAGCAGAGCCGTCAAGCATATGATTCGTCTGTACATGTACATGTATACCCGCATCCCTTCTACTTCTATTGAGTGCTGGTATCTGTATATCTATTGAAGAACTGCAGAAAAAGCTTCAGTTTAAGTTGTTGTTGTGATGCCATTTTTCGCTTTCGGTGGTGGGCACGCTTCCGCATGGATTTTCACCAGTCTCCATCAAGCGGTGTCCCATTCGTCGCCCATTTCCTTGAGGTTGTCTTCGTACGCAATATCGTTGGCTAGCAGAAAGAAGCGCAAGGTTCCACCACGGCCGCCAATGGGGCCGAGGTTAAGGTAAGTAACTTGAACAGGTGCAGTTGACATACTGGGCAGGTTTTGGATAGGCTTTTGATATTTGTGTGGATTGAAATTGTGTTGTGGGTCATAATACGGACGTTATCAGTGAACTGGATGGGAGAACAAAGTGGAACAGTCCAAAATGGCACTCCACAGATGACTTGCAGGATTCTGAATACTCGCGATGACTATGCCATACTTCAAGTATCGTAACGTGCAGTGAAGTCATAGCGCCTCTTAGCTTGCGAGGCTGGATACAAATTGATAATACTGTAGCTTCAAGGTTCGATCTAGTGCTACATACGTATTGATATTTGCAACTCTTGGTGACGAGTAACTACAAAAAGGATTCTACAAACGTTGTTTGGGGAAGAACATTCAGAGTCGTAGAACCTGATGTTGTATCAATATGTGTACTCTTTCGATAGCCCATCAATCATTTTGGGTTTGAAACTCAGACACAACAAGGGCATCAATCGCGGGTTCCTCTTGTGTCTGGCTTGGAAGTTTCTGTTCGCTCTCCGGAGATGCCAAAACTGTAGCTTGTGTTTGTGACACAAGGTCCTCCTGAGTCTCGAGCTGAGACGCGAGGAGAGTGGCCTGGGTGGGCTCAACTAATTGAGACGCAATCACAGTGGCCTGTGTTTGCTCTTGAGTCGCAAGAACAGTATCCTGGGTGGATAGCTCCTGCTGCGTTTGAGATGCGAGGATAGTTGCCTGCGTCAATTGCTCGGGTGACGACTCAAGCTGAGAAGCAAGTACAGTAGCCTGAGTCGGCGAAGGAGGGGTCGCCTCATCCTTTTCCCGTGTCTTTGCCACTGACTCCAGTTGAGAAGCAAGTACGGTGGCCTGTGTTTGTGGAGATTCAACGTCTGCCGTCACGTCGTCTTGCGTCTGACTCTTACTTGGCGACCTCTCCAGTTGAGAAGCAGTGGTCGAGTTTTGCGTCGGAACCGGCTCCGCGATCTCTGATTGCGTCGTAGTCACCGTATGCGCCTCCTCGTTAACCTCCATTTCGACGTCATCATCATGAACATTAGTTTCTTTGGAAGAATCGACTGATGTTGCTTCTGCTTGTTCCATCTGATTTGTACCATTGTTGACACCCACCTCCTCTTCATCAGCAGATGCAATCTTATCGATCGATCCTGCTGCTTGCTCTAGATTGTCGCCTTGAAGGTCCTTAGGATCGTCTTCTACAGTGATGTCCTTTTCAGCAGCTTTTGTAGATACCTCATCCTCTCCCTCATCGTCAGTGTCCACTAACGTAGCAGTTGTTTTGCTTGGCTTTGCTCCAATTTCTTCTTCGTCGTCGGTATCCATAAAGTCTGCAGCAGTAGGTTTTGTAGCCTTGGCGGTAGGTGCACGCGCGAATTCCAATTCTTCCTCCGAATCCGAGTCTACAATGGCTGCTGGAGGTGTGCGTGCTGTCTCCGTGGTGGTGGTGGCACGAGTGATGCGGGGCTCCACAGGTGTAGAAGGAGGCGCACTCTCCTCTTCTGGCACCACTTCTTGTCCAACCTCCTCCTGCTTTCGCAATCCATCTTCTAATTCATCAATCATGCGTGCAGCGAGGTCCTTGCCCATGACCTTTTCCAAGTAGGCGTTGCGCACATCATTGCGCATCGACTGCAAATGAGCCTTGACTTCTCGTTTGGGTCCAAAGGTTTCGACTCTAGAAAGGACGTCTTCAAAGGCAAGACTCGGGAATAGATCGTAAGCCCATGACTTGTACTTGAGCACGAGTCGGCGACTGTACGAGGCTGCGGCGTCGATGGAGAGCGTCTTTGGTTTCTTGAGGGCCACAAAATCAGAACGAATCTTGAGCAGCCCATCCGCACCAATCACATGCTTTGGTTGAAGGGTGAGACGAGGCTTGCGCTTCTTGGCAGTAGTGGCATATTCCGCTTCAATCTCCTGATCTGTTTGAGTCTTGGTGGTGGTGGCGGCTTCTGCAGCCTCGCCGTTGGCCTCTGACAGTAACCGTTCTTGTTCCTCTTCCTCACGTTGCAAACGGGTTTCTTCGTCTTCAGATTCTTCGTCAGACGTATCGTGCACGAAACGATTGGCCAACCGGTCCTGACGACTTGGACGAGCAGAGTCTATACGACGACGAGCAGCGAGGGATGTCATGGTATAGGAAGATGTTTGTTTGAGTGAGAGGAGTCCGCAAACCAGAATGATGAAAGTGGAGGGAACATTCGTTCAAATAATGGCGCGCTATTTATTTAGTTATCTTGGGCACCATAGTAGATGTGCAAGACAGTAGCTTCAAATCCCAGTAGACAGTGGGATTCAATTCTGGGCGACCATCAATGAAAGACCTTCGCTTATTGTTGTACATCAATAGATCGCCAGAGGTCAGCAGTCAGAGTGAACAGCAGCACAAGTAGCACAGCACTTCTGTATAATCTCAACTTTCTCTTGATTGCAAGGAACCACAGAAAACGTCCTCTAAAATATGCCTGTCTTGGGAGCTGATTCAGCGTCACCTAGTCGAAACCGAGCAGCGTCTGCCTATCCCCCATCAGCGAGCTTTAGCTGGGCAAACATTGTCGGCTTCATTGTTGTCGTTCTTCTTGTTCGAAACGTTGCTTTTCATGTGAGTATTGCTATCTTGATATCACTTCAGCAAGTTGTCATTGGGAGAATGCCCGTCACTCACTCAGTCACTCACTCACTGCACTTTTTAGGATTATCGACATGAGGCAATGGAGTATCTGGCCGCTCGTGGCAAGTCAGCGGATGAAATCAAGGCCTATGTACCCCCGACTATGAGTGAGCGACGAAAAGAGGGACAGAAAGCGAAGACGGATATGGAACAAATGAAGGCCGACATTACCATGCTGAAACAAGAAGTTCGCACGTTGCAAGCCCGATTGGAAGAAAAGGACGAGCACGAAGCGCGCGATCGGAAGCAACCAGGAGAAGACGAAGGTGGGCAGTCGTTGGATAAGATTCGCTTTCAAGAAGAGGAAGATGCGGGCAAACCTGCTGTATCAAAGAGAGCATTGAGAGCAAAGGCAGAGCCTTCGGTAACTGAGAACAAAGTAAAATTAGTGGAGGAGCCATCGAGTAGCCAAAACAATCAGAAGGCAACGGATGAGCAAGGGAAACCATCGAAACAAGAGCTGGAGGTACTGGGCAGTGTACCAGAAGGAGATCTACTGGGGTAAAGGAACTGCAGCAGGGAAATGAGCAAGGTGTGGCACGACGCAAGCTCATCAGCCCGCAGAAATCGAAACACGCGCATCCCACTACTGCTGTTGTCCAGGCCTCGAGACACTCTTTCAAAGAAAGATGGAACAAGACTACATCGTGCATACCTTCCGAAAAGCCTTTTGTGCGCAGTAAATACACTTCTAGGTAGTATATTATAGCCATCAACAGCTTCGCCCTTAGGCTCCTTTCGCCTTCTTGGTACGCGATGGTCGACGCAACTTGATAGAATCCGGTACCCCACGTTGCCGGTTCTTCTTCGCAGAACGATGCCCCTTTGCCTTTCTCTTCTGATTTCCGGTCGCATCCTTCTTGACGGACGCGATTTCCTGTGCGTTGAATTGCCAAACTGGAGCAGTGACCTTGGCCGCAACCGACTCGAGCGATGGGACGCTGTCTGGAACTACTTTCACACCCTGGGAACGTCGCTTCTTTCGTCTCGGCAAGACAGCTTTCTCCTTTTCAGTAGGTTCCCACATAATCACAGCGTTGTCATCGTCTGCTGGGCCTGTTGATGTAGACGAGCCAGTGGAGACTGCAGCCACTGTATTATGTGCAACGAAGGATCTGGTAGCACGCGCACTTCCAAAGCCTCGCTTACGTTTTCTGGAGGGAGTTGTGGCTGGTTTGATCCTTACCTCGCTAGCTTCATGATTCTCTCCCTCGTTCAAAAACTCGAAAGGATCATCAGGGGCAACACTTGAAGTTTCGCTATCCGAGGGAAGCGTGGATACGTACGATGAATCTTCGACGTTGATGTCTTCTCTAGGTGGATCCGGCGCACCAGAAGATGGCCTCGTCACACGCTCCGGTTTGGACCTGAGTCTTTGCAACCAGTTTTTGTCTTTTGGAGTGACTCGTTTCGTCTCCTTTACTTTTCCGGCGGGAGGAATAGGAGTTGGGAGCTGAAACACCGACGACGAGGGTGCCGAGGCGCCAGTGGTTGATTGCTCAGATACAGTAGCTCGAGCTTCTGAGGTCTTTGACCTTGTCATTCGAGTTCCGCCTGTGCGAAAACTTGTGGCTTCAACATCAGCGTGGGCAGGTGCAGCGATTTGTTTTGGATGAGAAAGACGTTGCAACCAATTTGGATCGCTCTTGTCGATTCTCGCCGCCTCGCGATTTGAAGGGAGAGGCGAGGCGAAGGCTCTATCCAAGGCTGGAGAGCGCGGTTGGCGAATGGGAGCAGAGATGTCTGCCTTGGCCTCTTCTTCGTGCAAAGCTTGGCGAGATTCACTTTCGAGATTTCGAGGGCGTGCACGTGTATTCTGCTGAAGGACACTGAAATCTCGTGTCTGCTGGGGCACTTGACATTGCGGAGCACACGCTGCTGGTGGGGCAGAATTGGCATTGTTTGTCTCGTGATTCTCCTTGTCGCCCTCGTCCTCCACGCCGAAGTCAGAATCACGAAGGTCCTGCCTCGCTTGCATAGCTGTGGCTTTTGCTTCCCTTGAACCTTGGCTCTCCCGAGTCTGATGAGCAGCATCGCCAGAATCGTCATTCGAAGCATCCTCTGTAGTGGCAATATGACAACCAACATCCATATCTTGGATAGGCATGGAACGGCGTGCCTCGCTTTGCTCTGCCCCGATTGCTTGTCCGACGGTTTGCCTTTCGTCTGCTGGCTTCTTTTCTTCTCGCACTGAATCTTCCTTTCGCCCTTTGTCGGTGGTATCACTCTCCGCAGGGTCGATACAATCCACGCCCCGATGAGCAACAACATCGAGATGGTGTACCTCACTTTGCTCAGCCTCTATTTCTTGTCCGACAGTTTGTTGATCGTCCGCTGCCTTTGACGGCTCAAGCCCCTCTTGCACCAAATCTTCGTTTCGCGCTTCGCCGATGGCATCATGCTCAGCAGTGCGGCGATCACACTCTGGATCATCCACCACAGTCTCAGGCGCTACACGATGGGTTTCGCAATGTTCTGCCTCGATTGCTTGTCCAATTGTCTGTCGATCAGATACCGGATTCCTCTGATTCGTCTCTTCTTGAACGGAATTCACAAGTTGCTCTTCATTAGTGATCCCCGTCAAGGGCGACTGTGAGGCGACTTGCTTGGTTTCTTCTGCTGGAAGAGTCTTGGTAGTATTTGTAGCGGACACATCGGAAGCATTATCCCCTGCATGCGTTGCAGGAGTATCCACTTCACCAATGTTGCTCGCTGCTGCAGTCAGCATTGAAGCAGTTTCTTCCTCTTCACAGGACTGGTTGGTAGAGTCGGCGGCTGTGACTGCCGTGCGCAGTTGCCTTGAACAAGCTGGAGGAAGTGGTTCCGGAGTTGGAGGAGATGCTGGAAAGACTGAATGACGCGGAGGAATCTCATTCGGAGGCGGCGTTCTGTACTCTGGCGTTGCGAGTGTGGAGGGTTGTGGCAAAGAGATGCCCAGTTGCTCCAGTTCTTCAAAAATGCTTGGATCCACAGCGTGTCTCTGAATTGTTGGAGGCAAGAATTCATCACTTTCATCCGATGGACCATCCAATGCGAAATCGTGGTCTGGATTACCTTCATGGCTCACCGATGCATCGTATCCGGAGTCTTCCTCTTCAGCTGACTCATCGTCATCCTCATGGATCCACGACTCGTCATCCTCATCGTGATCTTGAAGAGTAGTCTGACGATGCACACGTGACGGAGAAGCGAGCAGATAATAGAGTCCGAGACAGATGAGACCTGCGAGGAAGGTATTCGATGTAGTTGTGAAGTGTGACAATGTTGAAAGCGTAGAGGAGCTACTTGTTGCACCTTGCAGCAACACTGGAACAAGTCGACTGGAACCAGGCGTTTGTGTGGCATGCACCGTTGCAAAGCGTCTTGTAACGAGCTTGGAAGAGGTGTCTTTCTCAAAGAGCGACAAAAGGAATGTGCGCGAGATGACAGGATGTGCGGGAACCTCAAATGACAAGTCTGCAACACCATGTGGCGGAGAAACACCAGGCGACGACCAGTCAATGTGAACATCTTGTGTGGAGTGAATGGTTGAAGCTTGATTCGTCACTTCGTCTAGGACAACAGACCATTGATTAGTGCCTCTAGTTCCGTTGATGACCACATGCACCTGTAGCACAGCACGTTGATTGATGATCCGAGTCTTGGATGCGACAGCGACGTCACCGTCATTATGGTTGTTGTCTATCAACAATCCACCAGAGACGGCGTTCTTCACTGTCACATGGTGTGATGATCGAGACTCAGAAGGACTAGCATTGGAAGTTTCCGATCCAACGAAGCACGCGATGAAAATGAGTAGTATCTTCACGGTGGATACAAAGATGCGGCGGCAGCTGTGGTTGCCAAGTCTGTTCGTCATGACGGAACCAAACGAACGCCACAAGCTTACTTGCCACAGTCACTCTCGCTGAGTCAAGACAATGAGAGTCGAAGTACCGTATCAGTCAATGCAACATTCAACGAAACGAATAGATTCACAAGAAGGGTGGTTTGCAAGCAAGATACGAGAGAGCGATGCAATGATGGCGCGGCGGTTCATCCCAAAAACGATCAAAGAGGTGCGGCATTTCAATTTTTGAATTTCTGAATTTCCAAGTTCCCCGAGTTTTGAAAGTGCTTGCGTGACAGTGCGCGCAACAAGCCAGTACTTCACTCCTACAAAACAGTACAACGGTAAAACGCGACACAGTGAAGTGAACTTTGACCATCATGCGATTTCATGACGACAATCAACTCGCTAAGAAAGTTCTCCATCATTCTGGACACCTACTGTATATTACGAAGTAGGCGTGCCCTATCAAGATAAAAATCTCTGATGTGATTTGAATTCTAACGCTCTGCTCCAGGTTATTCAAATTTTGATCCGTCTCTTTATGATAC
>JAVCKV010024990.1:0-24755 GCA_032274145.1 Herpochondria borealis | reverse complement strand
AACGCAGACCACATCTGGACCATTCTGGAACTTCGCAAAGAAAAGGCAGCCCTCCTCGGCTTTGACAACTTCTCCGACCACGTCCTTGAAACCCGCATGGCCAAGACCGGCAAGGGAGCCCTAGATTTCACCGAGGATCTCCACGCCAAAATTAGCGTCCGTTTCCAAGAAGAGATCAAAGAACTGCAGGCTTACAAAGCCGAGAAAACGGGAAGCGAAGCCGGTGCACTTGAGCCGTGGGAAGTCGCCTTCTGGTCCGAGAAACGCCGCAAGGAACTCTACAGTTTCGATGACGAAGCGCTCCGCCCCTACTTCCCGGTCGATCAGGTCATGGACGGACTTTTCTCGCTCACCTCACGGCTCTTCGGCATCAAAATCACTTCTGTCGAAGCCGAGGCTTGGCACGAAGAAGTCAAATTCTACGAGATCCACGACACCGCCTCCGGCGATCACCTCGGTTCCTTCTACGCCGATTGGCATCCCCGCGAATCAAAGCGCAGCGGAGCCTGGATGAACTACCTCGAAACCGGCCTCCCAAATCCCCGCACCCCACACCTCGGCCTCATTTGTGGCAACATGAGTAAGCCGACCGGCGACAAGCCCGCGCTCCTCACTCACAACGAAGTCGAAACCGTCTTCCACGAATTCGGACACCTCCTTCACCACCTCCTCTCGGACGTCGAAGTGAAGTCGCTCGCTGGCGTGAACGTCCCCTGGGACTTCGTCGAGCTCCCCTCGCAAATCATGGAGAACTTCTGCTGGGATCGCGAGTCGCTCGACTTCTTCGCGAAACATTACGAAACCGGTGAAACGATCCCAGATGAACTCTTCGATAAGATGATCGCCGCGCGCAACTACATGTCGGCCTCCACCTTCATGCGCCAACTTTCGATTGGAAAACTCGATCTCGAACTCCACGTTCATTTCGACAAATACCAGGGTAAAGATCTCCAAGAATTGGACCGCGAAATCCTCGCTGGCTACAAGGCGAAACTCGCCACTGATGGCCCCTCGGTAAGTCTTCGACTGACTCACCTCTTCTCCTCCCCCGTGGGATACGCCGCCGGATATTATTCCTATAAGTGGGCCGAGGTCCTGGACGCCGACGCCTTCACCCGCTTCCGCAAAGAAGGAGTCCTCAACGCCGAAACCGGGATGAGCTTCCGCAATGAAATCCTCGCCAAAGGCAACTCCCGCCCGGTCGATGAATCATACCGCCAGTTCATGGGCCGCGACCCCGAGCAGACGGCACTGCTCGAGCGCTCAGGCCTATCGTAGCCGAAAGCTACAGCTTTCGGAACTTACGCCGGAGATACCGAAAGCGAGAGCTTTCGGCTACCTGGTATAACCAAGGAGAAGGTTCACGTTATGCCGAAGCGCAGCCGAGAGATCCGCGCTTTGGTAGCCCTTGCCGAAGACACGGCTGAAGACATCCTGCTTCTCGTCCTGATCGCGCTTGGAGAGCTTTGCGAACTCGCCATCCAGGGAGGTGAAGAGTTCACTGACCATCTTCGTGGTCGGTGAATGCCACGGCTCCAGATCGAGCGCAGGAGCTTCGCCTTCCGCCGCCGGAGCATTCAAAGCAGGACGGGCCACCAGGCCTGTATTGAGACGCATGGCACCCGCCATAATCTTGATCTGAGCGGAGCGCAAGGTGCCACTGGGACTGTAATTAAGCTCGATGAATGAAGTCATCTTCTTACCAAAGCGGGCCTTATGTTCGACACGGGTCGATACAAAGATGCCACCTCCGGGGTTCGGCGTGATCGTGGGTTTATGAGTCAGGTAACTGTGATTATCGATGCTGTAAGACGCGGTGCGATTCTTACGCCATCCATTGAGAGCCGCACCGAGAGAGTCGGTATCGACGGTGACTGCACTTCCTGGAAGGAGCAGTGAAAACCCGGTCAGAGCCGAGAGAAGGAACGTTTTGGTGGTCATAATATTGGTGGTTTTTAAAAGGCGTATCGGGCAAAGGTATTCCAGCCCCAAGAGCTGAAGGAGTCGTCATCCTCGCCCACTCCGGAGAGCGAACGGTATTCCATCCCAGTTCCGATGACAAAGTTGTCATCATCAAAATGGACGTTAAGCCCGGCATAGACTGAGCTGAGTTGCGAGGCCACAGTGACCGCTGAGAAGTCGGTCGGGAAAAGCGCATCGGAGCTGGTATCAGGCGTCCCCCAGTAAGAGAAGATTCCCTCCGGCTGACGTGACTCGGAATATTGATACCTCCCCACCAAACTCAAAGCATCTTGCAAGAGCCAATAACGACCGGCGGCCGTGATCCCAAGGGCAGTATTCGCATCACTCTTCGCGAGTAGGAAATCAGTGTATAAGTCAAATCGACCTGAGCTGTATTGGGTCCCCGCTGAGATCAGGTGACGGTAACCTTGCGCGATACTCGCACTGTCCGCGCCGTCCATGTTGTAAATATAATCGAGATGAAGGCGCTGGAAAGAGGCGCTCGGTGCGCCTTCGACGCCGCCTCGATTGGTCGATTTCGCGATACTGGCGAGAAGATACCCGTTCCCCTCCAGGGAAGGGATGCTGCGGTCGCGGTCCGAGCTGAACCAGCCGAGCTTCCAATCAAGCTCCTTTCCCCGACTCTCGACCATCGCGCCCAAGCTGCTGGCCGGGGCCAATTGGGCCGCAAGTGGCGAGAGCGTGGGAAACCAGCGAATGGCGGCATCCCGGCTGTATTCTGTTGAGAATGGTGGCGGGAATTTTCCAAAACTAAGACGCGCCTGTTCACCAAGAGGAACACTGGCGCGTAAAGTCTCCCATCCTTCGTACTTCCCAGAACTCGAAAGAAGGGCGTCTGCGAGAATCTCGATTCCGTAGTAAGTCTGGATCGCGACGCCAAGGCGGGCCCGACTCAATTTCGCGCCCTTGGTGACCGAGCGGTCATGCGTCTGGTATTGGAAAAGTCCGCGTGGTGCCACCGTGGTGCTCGCGGCAACTTCAAAGGGAAACTTTGGCGGCAATTCATTTTGCCAACGGGTCGGGAACCGGTAGTTCGGCTCCTCGAGCTTCGGCTTCTTGACCTCGAGCGCCTTGCGTGAAGTCGGAACTCGCGCCGCCTGCTCGTAGATATTCTGTGCCGAATCCGACTCCTGTGCGAGGAGCTTCAGGGCATCATTGCCAGAGCCCGGAAGCGTCATGAGACAGGTGAGTATGATAAACCGTTGCTTCATTCGGCTCCTTCCTCCTTAGCTTTTTCCTCGATAGCTTTTGCGTCTTCAGCTTTCTTAAGTTCGGCCTCAGCCTTCTTGGCTTCCTCAATTTTATCGGCAGCTTCACGAGTGAGCTGCCGCTCGACCGCGAGCCGTTTTTCACGATCCTCTTGACGCTCGGCAGCGCGCTGGACGCGACGGAAGTATTGCTCGATGACCTGCTTATTCCCCTGCTTCAGTCGGACTGCTTCCTGAAGGAAAGGAAGCGCTTTCAAATACTGCTGATCTTTCACGAGGACTTGACCGAGGCTCCGATTGGCATCGTAGCCGACCTTGGGATCCGCATCGCGGGCGGCTAGCTGGAACTCGGAACGGGCGTCTAATTTATATTTTTTGATCTCCTCATCTGACTCAGCCTGCGCGGCAAGGGAGAGATAGACTTGGCCAAGCTTCACGCGGGCCGCGCCATCGGCAGGACTGACCACGAGCGCTGAGGCGAGAAGCTCGCTCGCCTTCTTGGGCTCCTTGTTCGCGAGTGCAATATCGCTCTCCACGAGGAACGCTTCCACCTTCTGATCTCTGGTCAAGGTGTCCCCGGCCTTCTCCCGGACAGTCACCATTAGCTGGGCCGCTTCTTGGGGAGCCTCGAGCTGGAGAAGGTATCCCGCCGACTTCAGCGAACGATCGACCTGCACCTTCTCGCTCATGCGGATGGCGGTGAGGTAGGCCCCGAGCGCCAAGAGCGGCTCTTCCTGATTGGCGTAAATATCGCCCAGAGTATTCATCGCGGCTTCATCAGCGAGCCCCTTGAGGCGAAGCACCTCGTAGTTTTCAGCAGCACGCATCACGTCACCGGTTTGGAGATAGCAGTTGGCCTGCTGCATCCACATGATCGGATCCTCCGGGTTTTCATCGATGAGCGATTGCATCATGCTGGCGGCCTGCATCCAGTCTTCCTTCAGCAAGAGAGCCTGCACCAGACCGATCTTCCAATCCTTCTCATCCGGGTTGAGGAGGTAAGCTTGGCGGAAGGCAGACTCAGCGGCCAGAGCCTGTTCCCCTGCGAGCATGGCGTGACCGAGTAGACCGAAGCTGAGGTGATCGGCATCACCGAGATCGATCGCTTTGATGAGGTGCGACTTGGCCTCGTCCATGCGCTCGGAGCGAGCGTAAAGCAGGGCGAGATTTTTATGAGCCCGGCGATACTCAGGGAAACGCTTGATCGCGATTTTGTAGGCGCTCTCGGCATCAGCGAGACGACCGTTTTGATAGTAGAGATTCCCTAGCGTAAAGACGAGAGCGGCGGAGACATCCTTCGCTTCCACGTCCGGGTCAACCGGGTTTTTGCGTTCCTTAATAAAGATCAGGAGGCGATTCTCCGCTTCCTTAAAACGCCCCATCGAAAGAATCTCGGAAAGCTCGGCGATGACCTGCGCTTCCTCTTGGTCAACCTTGGGCTCGACGGCGGGCAGGAAACCGTAGCTTCCCACAAAGCGTTTGCGGAACTCCGGGGTCTTAAACCATTCGGGTGAGACTTTGATCGAGTCAGCCAAGAGGGCGGGAATCGTTAAAGCGAAAAAGCAAAGTGAGCGAAGGGTCATTTGAGAGAAGAGTGTGAAATGGAGAGGGTCTTGGAGCGATTACATTTGTGACGAAGATGTCACTGAACCCGGACTTTAAAGGGCATTTTGACGCGGGACTTGGCTTTCCGACCATTGCGGATCGCAGGTTTAAACTTGTATCGCCGCAGGGCGTTCATCGCCGCTTTATCAAGCGAGGGAATGCCGGAGCTTTCGGCAATCGAGACCTCAACAACCGTGCCACGTTCATCGACCAAGCCCGAAACGATGACGCGGGTCGGGCCACGTTTCGCGAGGATCTTGCGAGCCGAGTCCGGGACGTTGAGGGAAACCTTGGAGCTCACGACGGGTTCGGAATCGACGCCGGTGGTCTCGACACTGCCACCGCTGGAGAGCGCGACTGATGGGGTCACATTGATCAGGACTTTCCCGCCGGTTCCAGCGGTGAGGGAGGGCAAATCGGGGGCGTCGATGGGAATATCATCGCTCACTTCGGCCATCTCAATTTTCTCTTCCACCTCTTTCTCCTCCTTGATTTCGGGAGGCGTGTATTCGTCCTGCGGGTCGGTGCGGACAGGCGGTGCGAGATCTTGCTCTTGCGCTGCGAGTCCCTCCTCAAGTTTCTGCATCAGCGGGATGAAGTAGAAAACCATGAAGGTCAGCATCGCTCCCCCACCGAAGATGATGAAGGTGCTGAGGAAGCGATTCCTCCGAGGAGGACGGTAAACGTGGTGGGACTTCATGGATCAGTCAGGGTGATTTTTGAAGGTTTGGCTCCCCCCACGAGACAGGCATTCTGCACCTCGTAAGTCACGCCATTCCGCGAGAGCGGATGGCTCTGGATGATGATGGGGCTGCGCTCCTCACTCTGGAGCTGTGTCTGTACAATTCCCGGGATGGCATCGAGCGGGACCACGCGATCGTCATGCACGATGCGACTGTCCTTACGAATCACGAGGACGAGAGTCTGGTCGTCATTGGCCTGAGCGGCACTGGAATCCTCCGGGCGATTCACGACAAAGCCATCCTCCTCGACGAAGGTCGCAGTCACGATGAAGAAGATGAGAAGGATGAAAACGCAGTCGATCATCGGAGAGAGATCCGGTTCCGGATCGCTGTCGTCAATTTCAAAGCGGTTGTTTCCAAGGGGCATCTTATCGGGTGGCTACGGTGAGTTTATTGCGCATGACCCCGGCTTCGAGAGCTTGCTTTTCGACGTCTGAAACAACCCCGCGGAAGGCGTTGACATCAGCCTGAATAATGAGGGGCATCTCCTCGTCCTCGAGCAGCATTGGCCGGACTGCATTCTGAACGCCTCCGACCCCAATTTCCTGCCCGCCATAGAAAACCTTGCTCTCAGCGGTGACGGCAAGAAGGATGGAGTTCTTCTCCAGCCTCACTCCTTGCGAGGCGAAGGCACGCTCCACTTCCTCGCCGGGAGGCTTCTGGAAGACAGTCGTCACGATGAAGAAAATCAGCAGGATGAAGACACAGTCGATCATCGGAGAGAGATCCGGCTTGGGATCCTCATCTTGGGTAAAAGAACCGCCACTGCGGCGAACGAGACTCATATATTACGAAATTTAGTGGTGACAATTGTGCTCTGGAGCTGCGCCAGAGTAGAGTCGATTTTGTTGCGCCTCTCGCGCACCAGAAGCGACATGAACATACCGGGAAGGGCGATGACGAGGCCGGTCAAGGTGGTGAAGAGTGCCTTCTTCATCCCCAAAGCGATCAGCCCCATGCTCTGCTTTCCTCCGCCTGCCGCGAGGCCATCGAACATATCGAGCATGCCGCCGACAGTGCCGAGGAGGCCGGTCATAGGTGCCGCCGCTACGAGGGTGGTGATGATGATGAGGCGGCGATCAATCGAAGCGATGAGGACTTCTCGCATCTCATCAAAGCGGCGCTGGACCCGCTTGATCGAGAGCTTATTGCCATGCAGGGCATAGCGGAGAATTTCGCCAACCCGGCCTTCGGCATCCTCTGGATGATCGATCCATTCGCCCCATTGCTTCCGCTGGCTGTTGTTGAGATTTCCTCGGAGAACGAAATAGAGGGAAGCCGTCGCGGTGGTGTAGAGCAGGAAAGCGACGAAGGCGAGAGCCGCCATCACGGTGCCGCCATCTGTGAAGATGTCGACGACTTCCTGGAGATTTCCAATAACGAACATTAAGTAGGAGCGAGTTCAGTTTCGTCGAGATCTTCCGGCTCTTCATCGGCTGGCATAGACTCCGGTGACTCTCCGAGTTCGGTCGTGCCATTCAGGATGGAGAGCGCAACGCCTTCGACTTGGCCGAACTTGGACTTGGCAAGACTCTTGAGCATCCCGTGGCCAATAATAACTGGGATCGCAACGATGAGACCCATCGCTGTCGTGATGAGAGCCTCACTGATGCCTGCGGAGAAGGACTTGGAATCCCCGGCCCCACCAGCGGACATCATTGCGAAAGTCTTCATAATTCCGAGAACCGTTCCGAGCAGTCCCATCATAGGAGCGGCGGCCGCAACAAGGGCGAGGAAGGGAAGGAAGCGCTCCAACCGCGGCTGGATCATGCCGAGCTTTTCAAGAAGAGCATCTTCAAGAATACGCCGTTTATCATAGAAGTAAGTGACTCCGGCTTCGACCATCTGACCACCGAGCCCTTTGAAATTGCGCGCCTTGAGTGTTGCTGCTTCAGGATTGTGCTCGAGGAGGTCGTCGAGGATGAGGTTGAGTTTCTTCCGGTTGGGAATTGGGAAGCGGTTGATCTCGATGACCTTCCAAATTGCGATAAAGAGGGCCAGTAAGCCGAGTCCGAGAATTCCATATCCCACCACGCCGCCACCTTTCAGGTAGTCCCCGACCGACTTCTTGGTGCGGGCAACTTGGATCGCTTTTCCCATGGAGGCATCGACCAAGACAGTCGCCGCACCAGTCGTGACGAGATCCGCAATGGCCTCGCCACCTTCCTTGACCGGGGCGGTATTGGGATAATCGACGCTCTCCGGCGAGATCGCGGTAAAGCCGAAAACCTCGTTGTCATTGGAAGCGAAATAACCCAGCGGTCCGGCAATCGCGAACTTGCCTTCTTTGACAACATTTCCCACGGTCACCGCGCTTCCATCGAAACGATCTCCACCTGAAATTTTCGCGAGGCGCTCGGCGGCGAGGTGAAGGAGGACGAGCCGATTCTTCACCTCGAGGACAAGATCATCGCCAGTTTCGTCGGCAGCCTTACGACGGGCCGCGAGCTCTTTCCCGAAGCCCTGCTTCTCAGCCGGATGGATGCGGTCCTTAATGCCGCCGCCATAGCTACGGAGGGTTGAGAGAGTGTATTCGAACTCTCCTTTCCGCCCGGCGAGTTCGTTGTTCAGCACCCTTTGGTCTCCGGCGACATCATCCTCAGCTTTGAGGAGCTTCGCCAAGGTCTTGCTCTGCGCGATCACAGTGTCGTCGATCCTCTCGACTTCCTTGATGAGCACGCTGGCTTCCTTGGTAATTTCGGTCTCCAGCGACTGCAGCTGTTGCTGCGCGAGCAGGAGATCCTGGTCCGCCTTCTCCTGCGCGGTTTGAGCGAAAACGCTGCCAGTAAGGGCGAGTGATAGTAAAAAACGTTTCATGAAAAAATTGGTCTACTTGGCGATTTCAAGAGGGAGTTCCACAAGGTTGATTTCTCCGGTCCCCTTGCCCACATCGATCAGTTCGCGGATCTTGGTTACCGTCTCGGGATCGGAGATTTCTTTTTCGACCCAGCCTTCTGGCCCTGGGGTCATCTGGATGGCGACCTTGCCAGATTCATCGGCGGCGAATCCCATCGCAAGGCCGAGGTAGATGCCATCGAGGAGAAGTGTCTCGCTCCCAACTTTCGCGGTGCGGCTCTCGAAGGCCGTCACAACTTGGTTAAATTTCTCAGCTTCGATTAAGATTGTCACCATTGCGGTGAGGCGGGCATTGAGCGCGATTTTATCCTTATCGTTACGGAGAACGAAGCCCTTGTGGTCAGTGATCGCTTTGTCCACCTTGCCATCTTTGGTGAGGGTTTCTGGCAGGAGGTTAATGACGGCGGAGACCTTCGCATCAAGATCGTTCAGGCCTTCACGCAAAGCCTCACGCGCACTGTTATAACTCTCCTGCTCAAGTTTCTTCTCGAGCGACTGAACTCCGAGCTTCTTTTCGCGAGCGAAGGCCGCGAGGATTTCGGTTTCCAACTGGGCCGTCTCAGCTTCGAGCGAGTCCTTGGAATCCAGAAAGATCTGCTTTCGCTCGGACCACTCCTTTTTCTTCTTTTGGGTCTCCTTCATGATGGAGATCCATTTTTGCACGGTGGCACGGAGTTGTTTATTAGCCTCTACCCCGCCCTCTTGGGCAGACAGAGGCAGGAACGAAAGGAGAATGAAAGTGATGACGGCGAACTTCATGTGCAAGGGAAGTATCTAGCCGCTTGTCCCACTTTGAGAGATTTTCAGCTGGTGACACCTTTGTCACTTAAGCCCGCACCGCCCCCCCCAACGGGAGATGCCGTGTCCCTACAAAAAAGAGCCGCTTCACCTCACGGCGAAACGACTCTTTTGTTGGATTTCCTAGGAAATTATTACTGGTCCTCGAGGCGGAAGAAATACTTAACCGCGCCATTTGGCACCGGAATTTCAACGGTCGTGGCAGATTCTGTCGCGGTGAAGCTGAGGTCAGCGACGTCTGCGACGTCTGCGAAAGCACCTTGAAGGTTAGCAGACTGAGTCACCTTGTAGACGTTTCCAGGCAGGGTGCCGAAAGTCACAACCATCATCCCATTCATGAAGGATGAACTGACAACCTCGAACTCAACGGCGCTGATGACTGGATCAAAGCCCCCCAGAGCAGAGACTCCGGTCCAACCAGCAGCCCAGTTTTCATCAGCGGAGAAGGCTCCTTGATAGTCGGTGTTCGTGAAGAAGACATCAATCGCTTCCATGTCAGTCGTCATTCCAGTGAGGAGTGGCGAACCGGCGGTTGGACGAGGATCGTAACTCGCGTTGGTAACATCGATTTTAGTCAACATGACGTCAGCAACGGTGGTGAAACCAGCCGCTACCGAACTTTCGCGAATACCGAGGACTGTCACTGCCGCTTCATTCGGAATATCCGTGGTCACGTTCGCAAAAACAACCGTGTCATTGTTGGCGGAGTCAGCGGTCAGCTCAATGAGATCCGGGAAGCCCGTAGCGACGCCATTGTAGATGCGACCTGCAAAGAAGTCATCGATCTTAAAGGCTCGATCATCTTCCATGTCACCGATGAAGGTGAAGTTGGAGATGGTTGGGGCGGACTGGAAATCGTCAGCGTCTCCGCCATCGTTGCCATCCCACTCGCCAGCGTGATCGCTGTCTTCGACGCTGGTGCCAAGGCTATTGGTTCCAGTTTTGTTTTGTAGGACGGCGATGAACTGAAGATTGCCGGTATATCCTTCGTCGATATCGAAACCATCATCTTTACTGAAGGCAACCAAAGCGTGTTTCATATCAACCGTGCCACCAAAAAACTCGATACCATCGTCGCTGTTCGACATCACTTCGATAAATTCGAGTGTCGTTCCACTTCCAACTCCACCGAGAGTGAGGCCGTTAATTTCCTGGTTTGTTTCGAACTCGTAACCACCGTGACGGATGGAGACATAGCGCATGATTCCGCTGTCGTCAGTATCGTCGTCACCACCGTATTCGATGATGTCGGTGCGACCATCGGAGTCGGCATCTGGTGCGAATGCGGGTGCGAACCCTTCGATCTCATTTTCGCCGATGAGGTTGGCAGCTCCAGCTGAGGAGTAGTTGTAAACCTTGGCATTACCGAGGAGGACAAGGCCACCCCAGAGCCCACGATCGTAAATCGTCGGAGCGGAGGAAACCATACCATCGGCATCGATGTCAGTGTCACGGGCTGCTTCCAGTTCTGCGACCGCGGTCATGACGATGGGATCTGAAGCAGTTCCCTGCGCATCAATCCTGGATCCACGGGTCACCACGATCGAGCCGAACTTATCATCTGCGCGAGCGGAAGTGCCGAGGTCGTTGAAAGTGTTGTAGATCTTTGTGCCGGCCGGGATGGTCAACGTGTTGCCGCCGGTGACAAAGAGTTTATCGGTGAGGAGGTAGGTTTTAGTAGCATCCAGAGTCTGGTTACCATCAATGATACTCACTCCTGCAACCGCATCGAAGGTCACAAGATTGCTGTTGATCAAGTCGACATCATCAGCCTCGAGGTTCGTGAGATCACCGAAGTCGAAGTGACCGAGAGCGTCCGTGCGGCTCCAACCAGCAGCCCAGTTTTCGTCTGCCGAGAAAGCTCCTTGGTAATCTGTGTTCGTGAAGAAGGTATTGATCGCTTCCATGTCGGTCGTCATTGCTCCGAGGAGTGGCGAGCCTGCAGCGGGGCGTGGATCAAAGTTTGCATTTGCAACATCGATTTTAGTCAACATGACGTCGGCAACGGTGGTGAAACCAGCCGCTACCAAACTTTCGCGAATACCGAGGGCTGTCACTGCCGCATCGTTCGGCACTTCTTTGGTCACGTTCGAAAAAACGACTGTGTCATTGTTAGCAGAGTCAGCTGTGAGCTCGATAAGATCAGGGAAGCCGGTCACCGCTCCGTTGTAAATACGACCTGCAAAGAAGTCGTCGACCTTGAAGGCGCGGTCATCTTCCATGTCACCGATAAAGGTAAAGTTAGAGATCGTAGGAGCTGATTGAAAATCATCAGCACCGCCGCCCTCATTGCCATCCCACTCGCCGCCGTGATCGCTGTCATCGACGCTGGTGCCATCACTATTCGTGCCAGTTGGGTTTTGGATCACCGCAATGAATTGAAGGTTTCCGGTGTATCCCTCGTCGAGGTCAAAGCCGTCGTCTTTACAGAAAGCAACCAAGCCATGCTTCAAGCTAGCGGTGCCGCCGAAGAACTCGATGCCATCGTCGCTGTTGGCAAAGACCTCGATGAACTCAAGAGTCGTGCCGGCTCCCACTCCTCCAAGAGTCAGCCCGTTCACTTCTTGGTTTGTGGCGAATTCGTAACCACCGTGGCGGATGGAAACGTAACGCAAAGTGCCGCTGCTATCGTCATCATCGTTCCCACCGTATTCGATGATGTCAGTGCGTCCGTCGGAATCATTATCGGGCGAGAAGGCGGGCGCAAAACCCTCGATCTCATTCTCACCAATCAAGTTTGCCGCTCCTTCGGAAGAATAGTTATAAGTTTTGGCATTTCCGAGAATCACCACCCCACCCCAGAGTCCGCGATCAAAGCGAGTTGGGTTGGTGGTGATACTGTCGCCATCCATGTCGGTGGAGCGCGCGGCTTCCAGCTCACGAATTGTCGTGAAAATGATGGGATCGGAAGCGGTGCCATCGGCCTCGATCGTCCCACCACGAGTTACCACGATGGAGCCAAATTCATCATCGGACTGATTACCGGGAGTTCCAGCTTGAGTAAAAGTAGAGTAGACGGTCACTCCGGCCTCGATGGTCAGAGTCGCTCCGGCATCGACAAAGACCGGACGGGTCAGGATATAATTTTTCCCGGCGGACCAAGTGGTGTCAGTGGTGATTTTGTAAACACCTTCATCTGCGGTAGCGGCACCATCGAGATCGACAAAGACCACTCCGTTTGCGCTCGCGGTGGCATCGGCTTCAGCGATGACATCGACATCTGTCGCAGTCAGATTAGTAAGAGTCAGGAAGGAACCGGGAGCGGCCTGAGCGACCGGAGCGATACCTATCGCGGCAATCGCCGCAGTGAGGGAGAATTTCTTCACGTAGTTCTTGGTAGTCATTGTAATAAGATTGAGTTTCTTTGAACGAATTTCACCGTTGAAAGTGATCCCCGTTTTTCTCGGACACATGCTGTATATCCAACTCACCCCAAAAAACTGAACGAAGTTTCGTGACGACTGCGTCACGTGGGAAATTCGCGAAGCTCCCCTCTCTCCTCGCGCTTAAAATTCCAGCTTCCCCTCGAAGAAGACCGTGCGCCCCGAGTCCCGGACGTCGAAGGTCTCGTCCTCGAAGGAACTTCCTCCACCGTCGAAAAACACCTTTGCCTTCGCGTCGAAAACGTTCCTCACTGAAAAGCCCAGAGTCATGTCCATGTTATCCAACTCGAACTTCTTCTGCACGTTACAGTCGAAAGTCTGGAAGGAAGGAGTGATGACACTTGCGTCAGATTCCCTAATTTTGAGAAAGAGGGCGTTTTCTCCAGTGAAGTTGTAGACGATATTTCCACTCCACCCGGAGTCCTCATTATCATAACCGAACGAGAGATTCAGAATGTGCTCCGGCTGATTGGGATACTGCAGGGACACAGGCTGGAACCCCGCGACTCCAGTGTTGATCTCCGCAATGAGTTCAGCATCGATAAAGGTATAGTTTCCCTTCAAAACGAAGGGCTTAAACTCTCCGATTTCAAACTCCAGCTCAAGCCCCTTCAAGGTTCCCTCCTCGGCGTTTTGGAATCCAATGAACTTCTGCGAACGACGCACCACCGAAATAATCGGATCCTGAAGTGATTTATAAAACGGCGCGAAGGTGATGCGAGAGTCAGGGGTGACGTCCCATTCCAAAGTGACATCCAAGTTGGTGATCGTGGTGTCCTGAAGGCTGAAATCACCCCGACGCTCGAAGCCCGTATCCTGCTCAATCGACTTGGCAGGGAGGAACTCGAAAAAGGTCGGGCGGGCCACCGTCCGAGAAAAGAAACCACCAAGCCGAATTGTTTCATCAGCAAAGGTACGCTTCATGTAAAGGCTCGGGATATTAGTAACATTGCTGACATCCCCACTCTTGTTCGCGGTGGTGGAAAGGTTCAAAGGAGCTGGCAAAGTAAAGTATCCTCGTGTCTCTTCTTCACGGCGAAACCCTGCCCCAAATGTATAGTCACCCCAGTCCAACTCACTTTTTAGGTAGATGCTGAAAAGATCTGAATTACCATCGAAGTTTCGCACCTCAAGCGCGTTCCCATCCTCCAAAGTGATTCCATTTTCGCCACCATTTGTTCCGTTGACAAAGAGGCTCGGATCGAGCGGGATTTGAGTGCCGAGACCATTCGGATCGTAGAGGAGTTCATCCGCCAAATTATTGGCATCAATGATATAGCGTTGCCCCCGGGACTCTCGCCTTTTACGCGACGAGCGAAATCCCCCGCCCAAGCGGAACTCCCGATCATCGCCCAATTTGAACGGCATCATCGTGTCGGCGAAGGCCTCGTCTGTGACTTCCTGAATCCGCTGATTCAGAATTTCTGAAATCAAGGTGCCAGGGCTGTCGTCCGTGTAGGCCACGTTTCCAAGCGTCGGCACCTGACCAAGAGCAGGGTTATAGATGGGCGCATTCTCCAAGGCTCCAGTCCGGATTGTTTCCAAAAAACCTTCCGTCGCAGCACCCAGAGGCATATTGACGCGCAGCACATCCGCAACTTGATCAAAACTCGGACTATCAAGTCCCAGATTAAAAAGGGAGTTCAAATTATCAGCGGCCGATTGCAGTGGATCCCCGGATGGGATCAGCCGTGAGTCTGCAAAGTCCAAAACTCCAAATCGCAGCGAAGTAGAGTAGGGACGCGACTCCGACGATTCATTGTGGGTAAATCCCCAGTTGACCGTGAGGCCATCTTCCCAAAGCTCGTGCTCACCGGTGAACTGCAAAAGCTCAAGATCACGGATCGTGGTGTCAGTCTGCCAGACCCCACCTTTGTAATAGGCATCCGCTCCGAAGCCCGGAACTGCCGGGCGCACTCCCGGGATTGCATCGAGGCCGTCCCTCACCACCCGGCTTGCCGGAATGCCAAAGTTGATGCCATTCGCCTGATCCACAATATCGCGCTGCAGGGAGAATTGATCCGCCGCCACCCGCTTCCGAAAGTAGCTTGCCCGCAGTTTATGACGGTCACCGATCTCCAGTTGACCCGAAAGAAAAAGCCCCCAATCCACCTGAGTTGAAAAATCATCCTGCACCCATGAGCGCTGAATCCCCGGTCGCGAACGCACCCGATTGAGCTGCATCGAGTCTTCCTCAGATCGACTCACCGAAGCCACAATTCCCAAACGGACTTGATCGTTAAACTCAATACGATCTCCGAAGGTGAGATCAAATTCTTCGTACGGACGCGGGCTTGATTTCCTCCCCAGAAAGTTCGTTTGTGATAGCAGACGATCCCACGAACCTTCCGCCGCAGGGTCTGGAGAATCGGATCCCGACCCACCATTGAAGGTCCCGTCGGCACTAAAGATATCACTCCGTGGCACAGGGTCATCGACATTGCCGAACAAGCCCAGATCACGCCGGCTTCGATAGAAATCTCCCTCCAAATTACTGTTCCACCCAAAGCGGGTGTTTAGCTTAATAAAGCGCTCCTCCGGCATCGCCAGCGTTTTAATATTAATCGCACCTCCGCCAAAATCCCCTGGCATGCTGGCATCGTAGACCTTCTTCACCCCGATTCCCTCCAGGACTGCCGTCGGGAAGAGATCGAGCTGCACCGTCTTCCGGGAAGGATCCGCCGAGGTGATCGCACCGTTGTTAAAACTAGTCGTAACATAACGATCGGCGAGACCACGGACCACCGCATATTTTCCATCCACGATGTTCGCCCCCGAGACGCGACCCACCGCATCAGCCGCATTAATGACGGACTGCTTGATGAAATCATCCTTACCAATCCCACTGACAAAACCCGGTGAATCAGCCTGTCCCAGGAGAATTCCACCTAATGCTTCCTCTTGGTAATCAACGATCACCTCCTCTGTATCCATCAAGTATTCGCCATCTGCCAACTCCACAGGCTTAATCTCCAAGGCCACCCTAACCTTCGTCACCCCGTCCTCTCGGATCTGTAAAACATCCACTTTGGAAAGGTAAGCCGCCTTGATAAATTCCGCCGTCACCCCCGCCACCGGCAGACCTGTGATCCGAAAACTCCCGTCACCCTGAGTCTGGATCTGATAGCCCCCCAGATCCGGCAGCGTGATAATCACTCCCGGAATCCCATTGCCCTGGTCGTCATAAACTACCCCTTCGACAATCCCCGGACCATCGCCCGCTGTCCGCTCCTTCTTCTCCGGCGGCAACATCCCCGTTCCGCCATCTTGCACCTCCCCATCCGCAGGCGCATCCACCCCGTCCCCACTCTGCGGCACCTCAGGAGCCAACCCGTCATCGCCCACCACCGGTTCAGGCTCACCCTCCGGAACCACAATATCACTGGCAGGCGGAGCGATCGGCTGCAACAAATCAGAACGCCCCAACCAAGGGAGAATATCCTGCTCTTTCGTGACCAGATCCGAAGCAGGTGCTCGCCCATCTCCGGAGAGAGGCTGGATCAGAAGCAGACCCGCGACCGGGACCATTTGTCGAAAAAAATGGGGCATAAATGTGGAGGGCGGTAGCTAAGCCCGCCAGCCAGCCAGGAGAAAGCCCCCCGATGTCACGGAGTCGTCACATTCGCTTCGCTCTCTCTCATTTTTGCCTCGTTCAATCCAACATCTCGGATTTACTTCCTCTCATGCCGGACACCCTCCAAGCCACCGCCAAGGCCCTCAACCTCGATGGCTACAAAAAGCACATCTTCCTCTGCGCCACTTCCGACAAAGCGAAATGCTGCGATGACATCGCCGGAGCGATCTCTTGGAAATTCCTCAAAGAACGCCTCGCCGAACTCAAGCTCTGCGGCCCCCAAGCCATCGTCCACCGGACCAAGGCCGACTGCCTCCGCATCTGCACCCGCGGCCCAATCGCCGTCATTTACCCCGATGCCACCTGGTATCATTCCTGCACCCCGGAAAACCTCGAGCGTATCATTCAAGAGGACCTCATCGGTGGAGAACCCGTCACCGATCTCCAAATTCAGGCCACCGACTAATTCCCATCCTTTACCTTCCTCCCGTCTCAGCTTAAAAAAAACCATGCCCATTTACGTCGTCACCGGAACTGATGAAGGCCGCGTTTCCGAGGAAGCCGCCGCCCTCTTCGAAAGCCTCAAGGCCCCTGGCAGCGACGAATTTTCAAACGAGATCATTGAAGGAGTGGCCGACAATGCCGAGGCCGCCTTCCAAAAATGCTCCTCGGCCATCGAGGCCCTGCAAACTCTCGGACTCTTCGCCGCCGATAAAGTGGTCTGGCTCAAAGGAGCAACCTTCTTCGGCACCGACCGCACCAGCGAGGCCGAGCGCGCGCTCACCGGAGTCGAAAATCTCCTCGAAGTCCTCCAGAACGACCTCCCCGATGGCGTAAACTTCATCCTCAGCGCAACCGGCATCAACGGCGTCCGCCGCTTCGGCAAATGGGCGAAAAAGAATGCCGAATACCAATCCTACGACAAAATCGACGTCTCCAAGGAAGGCTGGGAAGAACAAGTCGCCCGCATCGTCATGCGCGTCGCCCGCGAAAAAAAGCTCGTCCTGCAAGGCGAAGCGCTCGAACTCTTCGTCCAGCGCGCTGGCGCCGAAACCCGCCAAATCACCAACGAGATCGACAAACTCGACCTCTACCTCGGAGAGGAACGCCGCGAAGTCACCGCCGAGGACGTCACCCTCATGGTCTCCGTCAGCCACAAAGGCGTCATCTGGGAAATCTCCCGCGCCGTCGAAAAACGGAACGCAAAACGTGCCATCGACCTCATCGACTCTCTCATCGCAAAAAACGAAAACGCCGTCGGCCTCATCAAAGCCTCCATCATCCGCCTCTGAGACGGCAAACGCTAGCGCCTGATACGAGAGCCATAAATTATGGCCACCTTGGTAAGGCCCCTCCGATTAAAACCCGAAGAAGTTCACCCTCCCTTCATCAACTTTTCACAAAATCCTGTGAGACTTTCCCTGATGATTTCCCGAAAAACTCCCTTTCTGAAAAACCTCCGCTTCTGGAGCCTGCACTGCTCACTCACCGCTCTTCCCAGTTTCTTGATAGCCGGTATCTATCTCAATTTTTTTCGTTCCATTCCCACCGCTTTACCGATGGTAGTCGGCGTCCTAATATTCATCGCAGGCTACACCACGCTCTCAACTTTCGTCCCGTTCCTAAGCGACCGAAGATCACTCTTCTCCCGAGCTCTCCGCGTCGCTCTCAAAATTCGACTTGGTCTCTCCATTTTGGGTCTTCTGGGAGTATTGATGCCGTTCTTCTTTATTTATCACCCAGACTACTGGGCAGGAATGGTCGCCAAATTTTCCGTTGAAATGGTCTACAACTTAATCTGGTCTCATGCCTACGGGTACGACCTCACCAGAACCGATCACTTTCTCGCCATCCTCCTTTGGACCCTCACCGAAGGAGTCATTCTTTCCTTCCTACTCTTCCTCACATCTTATCTCTGCCTCCTTGCAGTCAACGCTCAGCAGCGCCGAAAATAACGATACCATGATAACCGGTCCAATCTCACTCAAGCCATCACGCCACTTCAACGCCAAGCTACCCGCTCGAAAATCCCCAGCAACTTTCCTCCCCGCATCGGATTTACCATCTGCACTGCCGCGATCTTCCCCCGTAAGACCTCCCGCTCCGCTGCCACCGCCCCCCGATGCATGATCGCTTTCAAACGATCAAATTCCGCCCGGCTCACATTCGGGTGCGCGTTCACCACCACTCCCACGAGCTGCTGCCGCTGGCTCGCCTTCATCACTCGCGTCTTCCTCGGATTGATCGAAAACCCCTCCTCCAAGATAATGACATTCACAAGATCCCGAAACCCCTCGCCGATCCTTTCCCCACTAAAGGCTAGGTCATCCGCGTAGCGGGTATAGTTCAAGCCCACCTTTTTTGACAAACCCGCCAACCGACAATCCAAGCGATAGGCCATCGCATTGGCCAGCGCTGGGGACGTCGGCGCACCCTGCGGTAAATGGCGATCCATCCTCGCCACCGCAGAAGGCGGCCGGTGCGTGCAGAGCCCCGCCAAAAAACGCGCCACCTTCTCCCGATACCCGCACATCTCAAAAAGCCCCACCACCCGCGCAAAAGTGATCGATGGAAAGAACTCGGCCAAATCCACCCGCACCACCACGGCCTGCCCACAATGCCGCTCAGCATAAGTCCGCACCGACCGCCCCCTCCGGAAACCATGCGCAGCCTCATGCAGTGGAATCAAATTCACCACCTGGTTCAAAATCTGCCGCTGCGTCATCTTTAACGACTCCTTCGGCTCCATCAACAACCTCTGCCCACCCTTCCGCTTCGGAATCCATCGATAGCGATAGTGACCCAATTTCCCCTCACTATTAATTCCCTTTAAATCGGAAAACCACTCCAACTCCCCCACACTCATTCGTAAAAAACCGGCCAAGTCTCCCACCGTCGTTAGAGGAGGATAAACCTCACCCGCCATCGCCGGAATCTCTCGTAACCACCCCTCATCGCTTATTAAGCGAATCCCGTACTTTGTCAGATTTTTCGCGAACCACTTTTTCGAATACCCCGCCTTCGGCAGCTTCCGCGAGAACAGCACTTGTAAATCCACATCGCCAATCTCGGCAACGCGTTCCTCAATCGCATGGCGGACTTTCTTCATAAAATAGAATCAAAGCACGGCAGACCAACATCCCAACCACTCTCGCTTGGCGCAGCCTTTATGGCATGGAATGCCAAGTGGGCTGCGCGACGTAATGCTCAGTCGTTCGATCCCCCGGGGAAACCCCGGAGAGGCGGCCTCAGGATTCACATCCAAAGACCAACCCGCTTGGCAGTCAACCCACCGCGCCTTGGAGTAAGACGCTATCAGCAAGAGCCAAAAGCTCCAGTTTTTGGTGAGATGATCTCAGCCAGTCACGGCGCCTATCGGTGGCGGCGCAGGGCTGGGAGTAAGAGACCAAACAAAAGCAAAACAGACTGCGTAGGCTCAGGGACAACGCCGACGGCGAGGGGCACCCCCGAGTCTTCGAAAGCCCATGAGTGAATCACTCTCGGCGTGTTATCATTCTGCAACGTCACTTCTGCCCAACCGTAGGCGACCGTGGCATCTTCTAAAACCAATGAGAAACCGATGTAACCCAACTCTCCCGAGGTGAAGGTCGTGAAGTTGTCCATCGATCCCCCGAAACCACTTGAGACCACCGAGGTCGGCCCGACGATTGTGGTAAGCCCGAGATTTTGAATGACATCAGTATTTCCAGTGCCAGCTCGCACCGGCTGCCAAGTTGGCGCGCTGGAGGTCTGGTCTGCGTCATTGGTGATTCCTGAGCCACCGAAGACGAAGTTCATGTCAGCGGCAGGAAGACCTGCGAGTGCGAGACCGATAGCTCCAGTCTCAAGATTCACCGAAACCCCTTCGTAAGTCGTCGGGATCGGAATGGCCTGATCGATGAAGGAGATCACGGCTGCATTTCCGCTGGAGGCGGATACCGCGATCAGGGCGACAGCTGATGTCAGGATTGTTTTGTGAATTCTCATATGTGTGCAGAAGTGGATTGTTGTGCTTTATTCCTCAATCAGATCACTAGGGAGTGGTCACATTGATACGGCCAAAGCGGGCTTTACCTCCACCGACCGGGAGGATGAGCGGGAACTCGGTCTGCACGGCTTCGATTGCAATTCCACTCGCACCAGAGCCAGTCCCGATGACTGTCGGAACGGCCACGCTGTCCTCGAAGGAGGTCATGTCACGGCTGAACTCATCAGTGATGGTCAAAGGAATGGCCGCGAAGTCAGCGCGACGAGTATGTCTGAAGTAAATACGACCATCGGCAGGATCGACCCAGACCGTCGGCGGCCCAAGTGTGATGATCGAACCAGCAACGACATCGAGCGGGCCGGAAGCCACAGTCGGATCAAGATCGAGAGCAAAGCTCTGGAGGTTGTTCAGGCCATTGACGGCAGCAACTGAGTTTTCACCGAGCCCCGTGTTCGCCGCGTTTCCGAAGTAAGTGGCTCGCCATTGCCCGATTGGAGTGAAGCTCCCGAAGGTCACTCCGACGTCGTTACTATCACCAGCGATGTAGTCCGCCGTTGCATCGACTCCGAGTGTCGTCGAATCAATCGCGCCGCCTTGAGGTAATCCCGCAAAGGTGCCGGAGACCGCATCTGCTGTTCCATCGTTATCGATGAAGATGACATAATCACCTGCGGTAAGCCCAGCGCCCGTATTGAAGCTGAGAGCACTCGTGGCTCCGAGGGTCACCGTTCCGTTGACGATCACTTGGTCATGGCCGATGCCTGGAGTGTCGTTATCAGCATCAATCTTGAGGATACCATCGATGGTGAGAGCGCCGGTCGTGAGCGTTCCGATTCCTGAGCCTGGGCTAAGAGTTGCCGTAGCACCGATCGTCACGGGAGAGGTCGTGGAGCCATCCCCGGTGAGGGTCGCGGTGCCAGTGACATCGAAGGCCCCGCCACCGGTATGGGTGCCGTTGAGGACGGTCGTGCCGCCAGCGAGGATAGTCGTTCCAGTGTAAGTGTTATTCCCGGTGAAGGTAACCACGCCATCCGCAAAAGCGGAGATGACAGTAACCGGCTGTGGACCGGATATATCACCGGTTACAGTCCAAGTGCCGTTGTCTTGGCTGGCGCTGCCCTCGAAGTTGATGTTGCCACCAGGGGTGGAGACGATGTCGCCGCTGATCGTCAGGTCGCATCCTTCCAGTCCATAGTTGCCAATTCCACGTGGGCCGACAAGCGTCGTGATCGTGCCAGCAAGTTCAAAATCGACTGAGCCACCGTTACGGAAGCCACCATTGGTAATGTTAACGTCGTTCGGGATGACCAGCCCTGCGGTGCCAGCCTGAAGCTGTGCGCCTCGCGAAAGGACTGGCCCCGTGCCAAGGTGTTCATTGTTATTGATGACAACAAATCCTTCTTTGGTCCCATCGATTCCATTGAAGGTGGAGACTCCGCCATCGCCGAGTTCAAATCCACCGCTGAAGGTGTTTGGTCCAGCCCCATCGAAAACGAGGGTTCCGTTTCCTAGCATCCAAACGGACCCAGCGCCACTGATGACGCCAGTTTGATTCACGGTAATATCGTTATTGATGACAATCTCGAAGCGACCTGGAGTATTCACAACGACTGGACCATCGCCAGCGAGTTCGCCTTGAACACCTGGTTCAATTCTCGCGATTCGGAAGGCACCACCGTTAATTGTCGTGGTTCCGGTGTAGGTATTGACTCCACGCACCGACAAAAGCCCGGTGCCGATCTTAGTCAAATTACCGGCTCCAGAAATAACACCGTCAATCCCGGCCCCACTCATATTGGTCGCCCCGAGTTCAAGAGTGTTCGTCCGCAGATCAATCTCATTGGTGAGACCTGCGACAATGTCTCCGACTTGAACCGGACCAGCCGTGTCAGTAAGTTGTAAGGTGACACCTTCTGCCATCGTGACGTTTTCTGCGCTGTAGTCGCCGTCATTGATAATGATCGTGGCTGTCGGAGAAGCTGCGGCCAAGGCATCACCGAGATTACTGAATGCGCTGATCCCAAAGCTAGCGGGTGAAACCGGAGCGCCGCCATCCGCATCGGCGATGGCGTCGTTAAAGTTGCCACTGAAATCATCATCAACGTAAATCGGGTCTGCTACGGTCGTCGAAACAACGATGGTTCCAGTAGACGGTCCATCACCATCCTCATCGCCATCATCGAGAGAAACTGCGATGGTTGTGGGATCCGCAGTGCTTCCACCGGTCACAAACTCAACTGCAGCGAGGGCCGCATTTACCATGACGGCATCGCCCGTGACCGTCCAGACACCTCCAGCGAAGGTCTCGCCATTGCCACTCGCGGTGGTGAGCGTGCCACTGGCCGCTGAAGCCCACCCATTGATGGTCAGCGTTGCGGTAATCTCATCAGCGGAGCCAGCAGTCGGGACCGCGCTTCCGGTTGCGTCATTCCAGAAGCGCACGCTACTGAAAGTGCTCGCTCCGTTGACCGGATTCTTGAGAGTTGAAGCGAGAGCCAGGCCGGCAACGGTGCTTGAGCCACCCGTGCCTGTGCCAGCATTGATGCCAGTATTGACGGTGGTATCACCGAACCAATTGGAGCTATCGTTGTTCACAACAGTCGTGCTGACCTCAGCGGAGGCATTGACCGAACTCTTCACGGTATTTCCTGCAATATCGAAGACGACTGCGATTCGAGCAGGCACGCCTACAGATAAGGCATTCGCTCCATTGAGAGGAACAACGATGGTGTTATCGGTCGCCCAGTCGAGATCGGTAAAGGCACCAGCAAGACTTGCGTCATCCGTTGGCACATTACCGCCATTCCCGCCTGCCTTCGAAAGCAAGTGAGGAACACCATCGACTAGGAGGATGGCTGAGCCGTTACTCGCACCACCGATTTCCCAGAGATCGACCACTCCGGTCAAGTCGCCCGGATGCGGGATGAATGCGAGTTCGACCGAGAAGCCATTCGCCGTAGAGAGCCCTGGATTACCACCACCATTAAAGGTGAAGTTGGCAGCCGCATCAACGCGTGCACTGCTGAAAACGGTCGTATTTGTGATTCCGTTGGTCGTAAAGAGAAGCGTTCCAGTCGTCGTCACGGTCGAATCATAGCTGGTGTCAGCGTCGGTCACGACAATGTTGGTGATTGCTACGTTACCAGTTCCAGCAACTCCTTGCTCCAAGTTGGTCGCGATCGGTGCATTGTTAGCTCCGTCGGAAATCATCGTAGTCGCGCTATTGGCAGCTCCGATCACCGGAGAAACTAAGGTGCTGGTGGCACTGTCGATCGTGGCAGAGAGTGTCTCCACCGTCTCGAATAAGCCGTCATCAAAAATGGCCACATCGAGATCAACACTGGTGGCCCCATTCGGGAGAACCACTGAGGCCACTCCCGTGAAGTCACTCCCGTCAATCGCGGTGCCGCCATAGGCGATATTGACGACAACATCATCACCATCGGGCACCGGTGATGCCGTGATTGTCCAACTCGCGGTGCCGCCCTCAGTCACCGGGCCATTGCTGGCGATCGAAAGATTGGTAACGGGGAAGATCACATCAATAAAAAAGGTATCAGAAATCGCAGTGGAGCCATCGCTCACATCAAAATCGAAACCGCCACCCGCGAAGACCGCGCCACCTGCGGTAAACTCGATCCGATCGTTGTCTAAATCGTCTTGCGTAAAGGTTCCGCCTGAGCCAAGCGCGCCGTTTACGGTGTGATTCAGCGTGCCGCCAGTAGGCGCGGAAGTGAGTGTGAAGGTCAACCCAGATGCTGCAGTATCGGCATCGCCGACCGACAAATCTGCACGCGTGATCGCCTGAGTCGTTGTGACTGCCGGGGTGAGACCCTTATTAGCGACGATGTGCGGAGTCAGGATGAGACTACTGATACTCAGACTCTGCATCTGTGGAGTGTTCGGGAAGGCCCCACTCGCAGTGCCGATATTCTGACTCGTCAACTCGACCGTGTCACTCGGGGCGAGGGAAAGAAGAGTTGCGTTCCAATTGCCACTTCTGCGGTTCCCTCCGCCATCACGGTTATAAAAGCTAGTTTGTCCACGATTCAAGACCTCGGTGCCGTTCAAACGCCAGCGCAAGAAAGGAATCACCCGGTCATGATTGTCATTTGTGGCGTCACTCTCTGTAAAAAGACTACCAAAAAAGAGGAAATCGCCCGCATCATTTGCGGTGACCGTGCTGCCCGCGTTGGAAAACCTGGGAGTCCCCGCATTCGCAACTGTATTAAAACTGATGGGAGTATTGGTCGCATTCACCACATTCTGATTCGTGCTATCGGTCAGCCCAATATACTGCGCACTCGGCGGCAGCTTCACCACAGTCAGAGAAGCCTGCCCGCCTTGAATCGTAGCATCGGCTCCGCCAGTTTCCTTCGCGATGTCGACATTGAGAATCTGGCCGGCAGTTGCTGAGACGATCATCCCGATCGATACGATGCCATTCCGTGCATCCTCGCCATTCCCGTTACCACGCACGTAGGTGGTGGTTCCTGAACCCGCGACCGCCACACCATCTAGGGTAAGGCGCTGCTCGTAATTAGAGCGGACGTTGGCCGCCGTATTGGCGACCCCGGTATTTGCAAAGACGAGATAGAGACCAGCCTCATTGAGAGT
>JAVCKV010024880.1:0-24760 GCA_032274145.1 Herpochondria borealis | reverse complement strand
TCTTCGACCTCTCCAACATGCTGTTCATACTCCATTGTCGAGGCTGGTTGTTTGGTAGTGTTACTGTTGCGGAGTCGAAGAGGAAGATTTTTGTGAGGCTCAAAACGAGGAAGGGAAAGACCGAAGAAGGGAGACGAACGGAGCGTGCTATTAATAACTACCGTAGAGCCATGGGTTATTTTGATGAAGATAACTGACGTGAACTGATGAAAGGCATCACGGTACACTACACTATCGTAGACTACTTCCGGTACAATGTAGCTAGCTAGCCGCTACCGTGTGCGTCTACTTACTTAGTACTACAAGTAGTACTAGCTAGTACTAGTACTGGATATGATTGGCATCAACGATGGATGATGCTCAGACGTGGGCTGGATCCCGCCTGAGTCCTGCTCCCTCGCAAATAAGTTACTCCCACACAAAGTAGGGCGCCACGCCCCAAGCGGAAAACTAGATTTTCAGGGAACGCTAAGTAATGTCCGGTGAGAAATATTTGCATATACAATTGGTGGTTGAATTTATGCTTTACAATCACCAATTGGTCGCCCACCTCTACCACAGGGCCATTCCATGCTCTCACTTTCGAAGCCTCCTCATCCTTTGTAGTAGAAACAACGATGGATAAACCCAACAACCGTGAACTTCTTGCGGCTGCCGCTGACAAATTAATTGAAAGCTCTCAAAAGATGGACATTCTCAACTCTGCCATCGACGAATTGAAGGCCCAAGTTGCCGAAGCACAGTCAGAACAAATGCAGATTGCCCATGTCATCGCCCTAATTGCAAAGGGAGAGGATGCGGGTGATGGACTTGGGTTGGACGAGCCTTCAGAGTTTGATCCAAAGGAGACTGCCGCCAAAGCCGATTCATACTTGGATAACAACGGCCATCGGGTTTTCCTCGGCGATTTTGTCTTGATTACCATGGACAAGGACGGCTTCCGTACGGACATTAAATGGGTTGGTAGGGTTACTAAGATCACGCCAGCAAGGTCGTATGTTTTCCTCACCCATCCCGACAAGAAGCAATATAATCCACGAAAAATTGCCGGAATCGAGTACGATACTTTCCGTGCATTCAAAAACACCCAGAAGGTGGTGTGTAATAATGAAGGTAGGTATAACTTGTACAGGCCCACGGCTGCCAAATCCGCACCAGCAGACATCAAGCAGCCTGCGGAGCAGCCCGGCGCCAAGCAGCCTACGGCCAAGCCAACGGCCAAGGCCAAGCCTACGGCCAAGCCTACGGCCAAGCAGCCTACAGCCAAGCAGCCTACAGCCAAGCAGCCCGACGAGCCCGCGGCCAAGAAGCCTAGCGCCAAGGCTTATACGGAGTGCGATCCCATGGACGTTGACTCTACGCTATTTGGTAATTTGTTGGCCAAAGGAGTAAAAACAGTCTTCGATAGCACCGGCCTTGGTGGTACCAATCCTTTTGTTGCATCATCTCCAAAGGACCATTTTGTTGGATCTCCAAAAGACGGCTGGGCGGCGGACGACGACGTGTCCAGTATCGATTTGGACGACTGAAAGTTGTCCATTCAACATTGACGTAAGGAGATCGGCCTCTTCGAGGAGATCTAGTCTTGATAGTGCTGGTTGATGGCTCAAACGTATGACAAAGGTTGATGGCTCAGAGTGTTAAGTTATATTAGGAAACGGTTACAACATGACTCTATAGCTACCGTATTCACATTGCCTGTCCCGGAGCTCCGTCATATACTAGACGGGACCTCGGATCTTCTCGAAGAGTGAGCAATCCTACAACTTCCGAATTTTGTTGTTCTCTGCCTGCTTGGGGATGCGCGACGCCAATCCGAATTTTCTTTGAATTCAAATCCAAGAATTTTAGGGTAAGAAAGTTTCAACTTTGGTACATCAATTCAAGCGGCACTCTTATCTCATAATCACACTCAGTATTCTACTCAGCGATCAGCCTCCGTCAACACCAATACTAGCAACAATGGCCGATGGATACTGCACCCCACACATGCACATCGCATACAATTCCGGCAGTCCAACCGACATCAACTACCGCGACAATTTCATCAGCCTTTGTCCCCTTCAATTCGAGATGCTTAAGTGCGCAGCAGCCAATTCCTTGAAGCTTGCAATGTGCAAAGATCTCACTCTTGTTGTGACTTTCAAAAGTCATATCAACTTGGATAAGGCTGATTTTGATAGTTTGGTCCACCACATGGACAACCACGATGCAAAGAAGAGGATCGTGAGTCTCACGCCTGACTGCATTGTCATCCTCACGGAGGGTAACTTCATTTTGACAATCCGCCTCTACGGGGCGACCAAGTTTGTTGAGTCAGTTGCTACCGGTGTTGAGGGTGCAAAATTGGACCCTTCCTTGTTGCCTAAACAGATTGGCCCGAATGATTCAATTTACAACTTCAACGCTGTTAAAAACTTTTAGGAAGTAGAGAACCATTTTAACAGGTAATAGCTGACAGTTACCAAGGACAACTCTTGTGCATCGTCTCGTATAAAGTATATTAGTATTAGTGCTTCCTGTTTGATACCATTGTTGTTCGAGAGTTTAGGGGCGATTAAATGTGTACAAGTGTGTGTCCAACTACTACTACTACTACTACTACTACTACTGTACTACTACTACAATTGTACTACTAGGTAGTGCGAAGGGTTAGGGTTACTAGTCTAGTACTAGATAGACCAGTACTAGTACTAGTACTACAAACGTGCAGCGCTGCTAGCTGCGACCTACTAGAGCTAGCAAATATACATGAGAAGTACTTAACTCAGTATTAAATGAATTAACAATCTAAAAGCTCTTTACCCTCTCAACCTTGACGGATCTGCTCCGTCATCGTTTCCCAGAAGAACTCAAGGTTATAGAAGTATTCAGGGTCACTGATGAACCTGGCGTTTAGCCACCGGAGATTTACTAGCACTTCTTCCAGTTCCATGTCTATGTTCACAACTCCATCTCGCAGGGCCTGGACAAGCTCTTTGATTTCACGATGATTAGGGTCTATTGGCATTGTCACGTCGTTGGGGGCTTCCTGTGTTGATGAATAAGTATTTGTGAGAAGATTGCTACTAGCTGTTGTGCTTCATGGCACGAAGTGTCACCCACTCAGTCAACGGAAACCTCTCTATGTGTCCCACATAGACTCAGAAAGATTCACTTGGTTGTTCTTCCGATTTCAAGCGAACGGCGCCAAATCTTGCCAAATTTTTACAAGGAAAATCTGAGGAAGCTTCCAGCAGCAATCGGAACTGCTTTCAAACCAGTTCCGACCAACTCAACAACACAACACAACACAACACAACAAAACAAAACAAAACAAAACAAAACAACAAGCAAACATGTCTCCAATCTCTGTCAACGCTACTACCGATGACGGAATGCCGCCAACACGTGAGAACATCCGTTCAGCTGAGGCCACCTTGCGTAGGGCTCGCCAGACGCAGCAAGCTGCCATTCAGCGTCAACTCCAAGATCTCTCAGTCTTTGATTCCTCCATCGAAGTGGATGAGGAGCCCTCCATCGAAGAGCCCTCCATCGAAGAGCCCTCCATCGAGGAGCCTTCCATTGAGGAGCCCTCTTTCGAGGAGCCTTCCATCGTTGATGATCGAGAGTCTGAAACTGATGCTGAAGTCTTTGTTGAGGTGAATGTGCCTGAGCCTACACCTCGTGCTGCTCGTCGTCCTTATCGTGCTGCGGCCCGTCGTCCCATCGCCGATGAGGGTTATCGTCCTTATCGTGCTGCGGCCCGTCGTCCCATCGCCGATGAGGGTTATAACTCACATGATTTCATTGTGATGCCCACATACCAGGATTTCTTTCCTGCCCCTAATAAGAAAAGCGTTAAGAGGGTTGATTGAGAGTATCCACGAATGAGTAACTTACTAATATCGATCCCTTCTCTAGCTACTAAACACTAAACAATGGTCGCATTCAATAACAGCATACTATAGTTTTATTTTAAAAGTACTAAATGAAGTACTACACCTTGGTTCGGTGAGTAGTTATAAGTGGTCTCGAAGCAGGCCGTACTGCATGCATATGCGCCTAACGCTGCACCTTTCTGCGCTTGGGCTTCTCGACATCATTCGCACCAAAGAACAAATCAACAGTTCCATAGACAAACACAGAGCCATTCACGATGATATTTCTTCTGTCACCTTCATTGTAAAAGGAGTTATAAAAGCAGCGCTTGCTGCCAGTGTAGTCCCCTTTGACGGCCTTCTCGAAGTTTTTGGTACGACGCTTGACAAAATTCCTTTTCATAGACTTGATGTCTATCTGGCTGTAAAAGGTCTTGTTGGACTTGCGAGACCCACCACTGCTGTTGGATGAGCGACTGTTCCCACTACGGCTGGTTCCACTGGTCCCACTGCGACGACTGCCGCGACTGAGGCGACTTCCCCCGCTACCACTGGCCGAGTCAGCATCGCTTTCTTGACGAACCACGACAATGGGAACTGGGGGGGGCACTGGTGGCTCAACTGGGGCCTCCGGGGCTTGGAGTGGGTCCTGGGGTGGGTCCTGGGGTGGCTCAACCAGGTCCTGGGGCACTGGTGGCTCAACCAAGTCCTCCGGCGCTTGGAGTGGGTCCTGGGGTGGGTCCTGGGGTGGCTCAACCAGGCCCTCCTGGGGTGGATCCTGATCGATCGGGTCGATGCTGATAACGCCGCCAGTAGGTGGGTTGGAATTCCCAACAGGGTCGCCACCGTGGAAGGTGTCCTCAGTTACATCCTCGCCGGGAGGAAGAACAGCCAAGCCGCCGCCTGCTACGCCTTCGACTAGGACATAGCAACAAATGTGGATGGTTAGCAGAAGACAATTCGAAAGGTGACAAATATATGGCATAATAACAATACATAATATATGAATGCAGACGATAGACACTTACGCTTTTCCTTAAGCTCAGCGAATTTGCTGGGCATGGCCGTGCCACAGTGCGCATCACTCCAAGCGAAAAGTTGGATGTACTCGTGTCCAAGGAAAGCCGCCGTAATAGGCGTGCGGGTGGTAGAAGTAAAAAGGCTCATGGTAAAGATGAAAAAAAATAGTATCGAATGATGCTCGTTGTTTGTTGAGTTTGTGTCTGACTGAGAATTATGAGATCGAAATCGCTCTGGCAATTTGGTGTAGGTCATGCCCAATTCGACTGCCGTGGGAACCCATTTTTTAATGGAGTTGCTATCAGTTTGGGATGTATTAAGCACGCTGGCATGGCAACAAATGACAAGAGTTAAATCTGTTTCGCCAGTGTTTCGAAATCCCGTCTGTTTGATGGGTGCGGAGTCACTCAACGTATGGATATCGAACAAGAATGCAAATTTTGTACGATTCCCTGCAGATGTATGTGTTCGATCATACGTGTGTTCGATCATACACATTGATACGTACACGTTGATAACTGAGATAGACGCGAGTTATAGAACCGTAGATCGTTGTCGACCGTGCAACTTGATAAGTGAATTAGACCGTGCATTTCGCTCTTCTTTCGCTTTCAGAACAATGTTATTTCATGTGTAAGCCAGCCCAGCCGTGGGAGTCAAAAGGAGTCGAGTCGAGTCAACTCGATCGAGTCGAGTCGTCACATACTAGTACATGAACTGACGTAACTGAAAGTGCCTCGTTACCTCGGCCATAGTAGAACTGGCTCTATGTACAACAACATCACAGCAACTTGGCACTGGATTATTGCGAGGATTACTTCAAGCAAGATGAAGTATCCAACAGCAGGTGAGCTCGGCCACCATGAACAGCTGAGTTATGATTTGTTGACCGCGAAAAAGGGGCATGATATGACTCTTGTTGGCGCCGACGGAGTCAAGGTTGGAGTCATCCAGCGTATCCTTATCAATAATAGTGATGTGCTCACGCGACTTGTAAAAGGAGGTTTCAAGGAGGCAAATCAGAAGGAGATTGTGTTGGATGGCTTCAACGGGCAAACCATTGCAGAGGCTTTCTACTTTATGGTCATGATCGAGGTCACCCCCCTTTATTTGACTGATCCTAATTCAAAAAAGAGGAAAGCAACTCACGATGTTAACGGAGCGCTGGAGCTCTATCGCTTCGCTCACTACTACATGATGTCTGAGCTTCAAAAAAAACTTCTGCCTGCCTTCGATGAGATCACGAGCAATTGGCCTGAAGCCCACTATGACATCTTCAACTATTTTCATGGTCAGGATATGACTGGTTTGGATTTACTTCCCTTGGCTCCTACAACTTTGATTGATAACGCTCGGAAGCATATCCGGAGTTCGCTGCAAACAATCGAACCAGAACAAGTTGCTTCCTTGAACATCTATGCACTTAAAGCGATTGTCCAGGATCGATACCTTGAAGCTGACGAATACGATCTTTTGTTACTCGTGAAGAGTTGGGCAAACACTCCGAAGCGCAAAGATGACGTCCAAACTGTAATGGAGCACATTCGTCTGGACAAGATTGAACCATCTATGCTCCGCACTTTTCAAATTGAAGAAGACGGTCTTATTGACAGCATGTTATTCATGGAAGCCTACAGGACACAAGCCATACTTCTATCCAAAAAGGGCACCCACATCTTCCAGGAACCTCGTGCGTGGACGGCAGCGGTTGGCGACGGTGAACCCAAGAAGATTAAAGTCTCAGGAACTGGAAAAGAGGATCTGGATGGGGTGTACACCAAAGTCAGCCCTTGTACATTTCAAAAGAAAGATGATTGTACCACCGATTCTTTTTTTATAAAGAAGGGAGAAAGGGCCTACAAGAAGTTTTCGCGCTCCGAGGGCACGTTAGGATGGTGTATCGTCCGTACCGCCAGATTGGGCTACGATACCGCCTACTATTCTGCCCCGGCCACGCAGGAACAGCGCTGCCCGCCGGAGGGTACTGAATGGAAGGATCGGCTTGGAAGCGGGCAACCAAAATTATTTTATCAGTTTTGAAATCTTCTGTGAGTTCTCGGTATCTCTTATGAATTGGGCTCCTACTTTATATCCGACATATTCAATCTATTTACCAGATAGCAGCTCGTAAGCGTGGACAACCGTAGCCTGGCTTTGAATCATCTTTTACCTAGCATTACGTCACATACCCCCTTGCAATGCACAAACTTGTAGTTCTTGCTCTTGAGACCGGTTCTCAGGTTGGGGGCATGGCTTCCACCTCGGTTATAGTCCACCTCAGTAGTACCGGTGCATAGAAATGTAGACGTGGCATACAGTTGTTGATTGGTGACTTGTTTTTGAGGTTGATTGTCGTCAAGGTTATAGTCGATCAGTGTCTGTCCACAAGCAAGATAGACTCGACTCGACCCCAGTCGCTCATACGTGTAGGTGTAGAGCCATAAAGAAAAGAAACAGTACTAGTAACAACAACAGCAGCACGTGAGGTCCTGCAGCCACATGATACGTGTACGGTACAAGACAAGACAAGACAAAAACAAGCATTGCAAACTTACCAGGCGCTCAGAACCAGGGGCAGTGAGTTAGTTTCAGTTATCATCTTTGTTTGTTTGTTGGTTTGGGCCAAGTTTTAACTACCAGCTTTCCTCGATAGTGGGCCTTTATTATACTGGGGGCATTCCTCCCTAGTCGACTTTTTGATTATCCTGCTGGATCCATCAGCAGTGTGTGACAACTCCAATGTAATGAAAGAGCTCAATGACTACTACCGCGAAGGCGTGGGGCCGGCTGCTATCTGGTACTTCTCTTCCATGGCGTTCATGGTGCTGTGGTTCACACAGCAGAAGCAGACTCCGACAAACAATAAAGATGTCGATACATGATGAGACAAGATTGTGGGCTGATGAGAGATGAGACGCTATCTACTACAACTACTTACCGGTACTACTAGCAATCCCGCTAAGGTACCGCGGTACCGGTTGGACTAGCTAGCTAGTAGCTCTACTAGTACTACTAGTGGAGGGAGATACTAGTATGTAAACATACATGCATACGTACTAGCGATTCGACTCGCTCGACTAGTTTGTCAGTCCCGCACGCTACTAGCTAGCTAGCTAGCTTCGTGTACACTAGCTCTAGCTAGTAAGTACATCAGCATACATTCAAGAAGCACAGCAGCTACACTACATAATACGGTGTTACTAAGACCAATGATCGTGTACGCATGCAGAAAGAAAAGGCACTTGGCCACGCTATCGATTAAAGTTACCTTCACTACGTATAGCTACACAGCAGTCTCCACTGATCAATAAGAAAAGTCTTCCTCGCCATCGAAAGGTGTAATGTCAGAAGCCTCAGTAAGCTGAGAGTTGAAGACGTGATGAGTCACGCATCCATGGATCCACACAGCCGCATCTTCCACCGACATGTTCGATTTGGGATACTTTGCCTTGTGCAAACGCTGAACTTCATCGAAGATGCCTTTCATATGAACGTCCTGCAAGTCAATCCAAGCCTGCTCCTCCGCTTCAGAATGCAACACCTCAGGACGCCAGGCCTTTGGAACCCAAGCCGTTCCATCCGACTGCGGATCGTCCTCTTGTGCTTGGAGGAACTGATTCTCCAAGGTCTCGATGGAAAAATTTTCGTCGTCATCATCACTAAAAAGGGAGCTGTACTCGTCCAGCATTTCTTGGCCTATGACATCATGTTGATTTGTCAAGTGGCCCCAGGCATTTCCGAACACCATCTCCTTGGCTTTGCGTTCGCCATAGTCGAAGGCGAGCGTTTCAATGACAATGGAAGCAAACTTCTTCATACGGTAATACTTGGACAGTGTCTGTTTGCGCTCTTTGAGCGTTTCACTATCCGTGTCCATCTGCATCTGCATCGTGAAAAGAAAGCTTGAAAGACAGTAGGAGGAAAAGTAAGTTAGCATATCGAGTCAAAAGATGGAAGCAGTCTAAACGATGGTACTGCAGGACGATGTATAGCTCATGGGACGTACTTTTTAGAAAGTTAAAAAGAAAGAACGTGTTTGTTGGTTTTGTGAGACGAACAGCTTGCTTTTATGATGAGCTTCGTTGATTTTCACAGCTCCTCGATCGTTCGCAATCGGTTCGATTCGGAGCGAAGTATCAGCAAATGGTTTCCCCACGCTGATTGTTTCCAATCACGCTATAATGATGCGCCACGTATACATGGTGCGTCGATCGTGGGGACTACTATATTCAAGACGCGTTGTAATATACTTACTGCTATGGTGATTTCACGACGTAGTATGATAATAAGTGTTATTGAAAGTTGTGTCGTTGAAGCACGACTAAACAGATCGCTCCATTCGAATATTATAGTCCTCCGAAAATCAAAAAGGATAGATATCGCAGACTCCATCCGCACACCATTATTTTGGTCACGAAACTGATAACCAGTCCCATGATACTAACATCCAATGCTTCTTAATTGAAGAGAGGAAAAGTTAATATATATAGATCAAATTATGTTTTCTTCGTGCGCAAGAATTAGTAGGTGAATTGCAATTATGATTGCGACGTCGGACGTCGATCTTGACGAACTATCTATTACTATCTACACAAATGACATTGCGATCATGCAGCACTGTATTAAAAGACCTGCTATTCCTTTCCCTGCTGTGTCTATCATTGGATGAGAGCAATAAATCGGTCGCGCAATTGACCCGAATGGTAGCCAGATAAGTGATAGTGCTAAATTTGAACTGTGTTTGATTCCATCACGATGTGCATGATGGTGCTCTGCATTTATTCATGTATGTGTTGCTATATTATGACCTCGCTGCTGGTAATAGTAGTAAGTATATGCGCACGTCATATAATACATGTGTCCGGGTCGATGGATCGATCCTTCCTGCCTTCGATCCTGTATGTTACATAATTGAGGATGAGACCTTCGTGTTTCTGAGTTGTGTAACGGCGTATGTTAACCAACCATCACTGTTCCTGTGTTTCAGATCTAAACATAAACTGTCGGTCAAATTGTCCAACCCAACCCTGTCGATGTTAAAAGAGGTGTCAGACTCATCTGTACATACAGGCCAATTGTGACGGACGATGCTTGCGGTGTCTTTCTGAACCAGAATGCCGTCTACTTGTTGTAGCTCCGCAAAAGCACAGATGTGCTTTTTCACGTCTTCACGTTGAGCTGGGATTGCCCATTTCGAAATACTTGTCTCATAGTGACAGGGATCGTTACCCATACTACGTGTATCATGGAACCCACAGACCTGCATTGCCATGTGAAAAGTTTCATCATTCGGGGAGTAGTATTGCGGGGGCACTGCTCCGTATAGTTGCGCGTTGGTATTGAATTCAACAATAGTTCTGTATCGCTTAGACGCGGTCTCCTCCCAACTCGTAACAGGAATGTTTTGGACCTGCAGGTTCTGTGACCCACCGCAGCCGGTGAGACCATATTTTGCTATCAATTCTGCTGACATATCCCTCGGTTTCATATTGGCTGCCTTATCGTCTTCGTCTCCCTCTTCTGCCGTATTTTCAGTTTCCTCTTGCGTACCAGTATCATCGTCCGCCAATTCGGCACTACTAATAGCTGTCGTCGAATCTTCAGTTGTATCTGCTGCTTCTGACTCGCTGTCATGCAATACCAACCAAAGTTGATCCAATAGTTGTTTGGCGTTCTGTGCGGATTCGATGTTCTGTTTGCATGCCTCTTGGTAGCCAGGCTGTGCTGGATCGAATTGAAGAGACCTGAGTGCTTCCTTTGCGGCGGCAATTTCCTTGCCAAATTTATGATCCTGACGAATAAGCAAGGAATCCGAGTCTTTTGCCCATGGTAACACAGTATGGTTGAGCCTCAGCACCTTGTTCATAGCCGCAAGCCCCTTCAACTTGTGTGTTAGAGCAAGGTAAATGGCTTGCGGGGTATTGGGCGTTGTCTGAAGAGCCTCCGCTGTTTCCTTCCTTGCTGATGAGGGTGATGGGTGTGTTTCCTTTCCCTTGCTGGTAGCCTCGCCTGATGCCGGTTCCGTCAGCGGTGATACAGGAGAGAGCATAGCCTTCGTCCCTGATGGCTTCGATAATGGACGTGGAATTGTTCCTAACTCGGCTGCTGTTGTAGTTGATTCTCTTGTATTAGCTGTTGTTTCTGGAGCCGTGGACGACGATGCAAGTTGTCGGGAGTTCATCCTTTCAATTCGTTTGTCACTCTGTTCTTTCACAAAGTTATCGCACGCGGTGAAATATTGGTAGAAGGTACGTTTCGTAGGATCCACAAGAAGAAGCACATCCAGAAGCTTAGTGGAGCATTCGCTGCGTCGTGGTGTCATTTGTCGATGTCGAGGAGAGGTGGTGTTAATTTCACTCAAAATGTCTTCCCTTTTGTCACCTAGATAAAGAGACTCGCCAACTAGCATCTCCCACAGGACAGCTCCAATGCTCCAGAGATCCACCGTCGCATCATATCCAGAAGTCCTTGTCCGAGCTCCTAGCTGAAGAATTTCGGGGGCCATGTACCGCGGTGTTCCAAGGACGTCTTTGCATTTCGCATTTGTCTCCGGATAATAGACTGAGAGGCCAAAGTCAGCAATTTGCAACGACCAAGTACGCCATGATTCGTTGTTGTTCTCCTGCTTCTTCAGTAGCAAGTTAGCTGGTTTGATATCACGGTGAATTACTTTGTTCTGAAAAAGGCATCTCATGCCATTGCGTAAATCTTCCATCATGGAGGCTGCCATGCCTAAAGTAAACTTCCTTTCACGTAGGACTTTCTTGACATCCCCATGTACGCAGAATTCCAAGACAAAGCAGACATACTTCGATGACCATAGCAAATGCTGCAGATCCACAATGTTCGCATTGCCCTTGCATTTTTTTAAAATGCTGAGCTCTATCGCAACATACTTCTCTTCAGTGCGATCAACCACTTTGATGGCCACTTTACTTTTTTCTTTCTGATGCTCGTCACCAACCGCATTTTTTGGTTTGCTGCACCAGAATACAGTGCTAAAAGCACCAAAGCCAATGCCTTTCTCCAAAGAATAGCCAGCAATACGAATAGTGTTGAGTTCCTTGTCTGATTCTTTGTGGTTACACGTACTCGTCATCCTTCGTCTATGTTCTTCCGTCAGAATGTCCAGATTTCTGTCCAAGGATTCCATATCCTTTATAGTGTGTAGGTTTTGGAGTATCTCCTTGAGCTCCTTGTCGTGCACTTTCAAGTCGTCATTATCATCTTCGACCTTTGGCCACACTGGCCAATTAAGCAGTCCGTCTCTTGCGTGGGCAATGATGTTGGTGTCGTCAGGAACGTTCAAGATAAGTTGCAGCGCGCTGCACACCAGATCTTCTGTCTCCTGATTGGCACAGTACCAATACTGCAATTGGTCATCCAACTTGTAAGCCTGAATGTGAACGTTTTCCTTGCACAGGTCTAACAACTGATCAACCATGAACTTTGGATATAAGACTGTCTCCATAAGTTCAATCAAGTCACCGTGACATTTGTAGAATCTCACCACCAAACGGATGCCAAGAGCAATGACTTTCAATTTCGAAAGCCCAAAATTAAGGCACCACAATTGGCAGAAGAACTCCATTCCCTCACTCCAGTAGGTACAAACAGTGTCCCATAAGGCCATCGAGCTTTCGCGACCGGCCACGTTTAGGGCCCTTTCATATTCTTCCCTGAACATTTTAACGATGTACGTGAAAAATTGGTTGTTCAATTTGAACAGGGGAAGGTTCCATGCATTGGTAGGAGTTGGACGAAGACTACCCATTTTCCCCCTCGCGATGGGTAGGAAGGTGTCGACGAGTATTTGTAGTCGTTTTTCAGCATCCTCATCGGCATCCTCATCGACATCAGCATCCTCTACTACGATAATATCCGCAGCCATTTTCATCGGGGCAAGCAACTGGTCATGCTTTTTCCAGTCGTCTGGACTGAGACGAACACCAAAGGCAACAAGCTTGGGCATCCTCTGTTGCATCCATTTTTCATCTTCCTGTTTCTCCACGGTGTCCACGATTTGTTTCGAAGATGGATCCTTCAAGCTTTTGTAGAGAAACTCAGTGTCAGAATCATTGAATTGTGTATCGTCAATATCATCATGAACATGCTTCTCGATAACTTTTCGTTTCTTCTTTGTTGGCAATGCTCGTAGAAGCTTGTTTCGCTGGGCTCTACGTTTCTGGCCTGCTGACTTCGTAGCCGATCCCTTCTTCGATGAAGTCTTCCCATTGTCGAAATCTCCTCCTTCGCGAACCGTCATTCCTATTACCAACAATCGTCGATCTGTATTATTCTTGTCCTATTATTAGAAACGCTTCAATGGAACAAACGCAATTGTAATTGTAATGATGAAAGTAAACTCTTTATGGTTAATGTCACGAGAGCTTTTGTCCAAATAATATTATGTATATGTATCCGCGTTTGTTCCACGGTTTCAAATATGAATAATGGGAGTTGATCGAGACGTGTCGACTCAGCCGTTTCGCATCACTCCTGCACGCAAGCATCCATACCGGTTCCGAAAATGGGGTGTGGGCGAGCTCGTGCTTTTAACCTCATTCATTGCGTACTGCGTACGACAAACACAGTCATCGTTGATTCGATTCATGTGCTGTACCCAGTAAAGCGCATGATGTACGCACTACGCTGGATCTACACCTGGTAGAGCCAGGGATCAAGCTGCGGCAAGGCATACTTTCCATTGCACATTCTCTCGAGCCAGCAGCTTGTAAGAACACAATACATGTTGGCATGAGCATGTTCAAGCCCAACGATGTAGTGCATTGGGATTGCAATCGCCGCCATGCTGGCCGATTGCTGGACGCCCTCCAAACTCATTGACAAGTCGGACTCAACGTCCACTTGCTGGATGGGTGCATACCACAGTCCATTCATTGACACTCCTTGAGTGTCATCAAATTGAATCCTTGTAAAGGAGTAGTGGCCGGAGCCTTTACAAACCAAGTGGAAATCATCCACGTGTCTGCTTCGCCCGTCTGGAGTTCTGGCATACACAGGCTTGACAACCCCTGCAATCGGCTTCAATTCCGTCATGGCAGCAGTGATGGCAAGCTGGCTCTTGTATATATTGATCGCCCTGGCCTTGGCAGCGAGTCTGCTGTTCCAAGTTTCGCCTTGGCTGGGAATGCGGCTGTTGGCTTCTTCGTCATCGTCATCCCAAAGGTTGTCGTTGATGGTCGATGCGCTGCTGGTGGACTCAGAGCTGGCGACGCTGTCTTCCTCCGATACATCCGAATTGCCTTCCCATTCTTCGTCGTCACTGTCCTCCACTACTTCGTCATCATTGTTTTCCTCGTCACATCTAACATTGGCAACGTCGTCATCATCGCTGGAATACTCCACCCTCACGCCTCCTGTAGAAGTGCCGTGCACATTGCCATGCTCATCTTCTGCAGCATTTTCTGAAGCCCTGCCTTCTGCGGCCTTGACACGGAGCTCACGCAAGTACTCGTACAGTTCACGTTCGAAGTCAATCATGACATCTTGCTTGTAGATCCTTTCGGCGATTCTAATCATGAACTCGCCGCCATCCCGTACACCGCGCGAAATGAACATCTTAACCACTTGGATGAACTTCTCGCCCTTTCCACCACCATCCCACACGTTAACCAATGGACCAAACAATTTCATCATTTCGATTAGATTGAATGAAGACATGTAGTTTGATTTTTGCCACCAAGGCTCGCACTTTGATCTGCTCGCTTTGGCGATCTTCTCGCCACGTGGGACGCATCGGAGAGTGTCATGGTTGATGTGGATATCCAACTCCTGCACGCAAGACAAGTATTCCCTCATGTAATGCTTCGTTTCCTCAATGTGTCTGGCATTGATACCCCTGTGGGTCAACAACCTTGCCACCAAGGCAACGAACGATTGGACGAGCCTGGCAACATCCTGGCCTCCTTTGCGGCTGCTTTCTACACCTCCTTTGTTTACAAAAGCATAGGAAACTTTCGAAAGGCGCACCCATGCCAGCCAATTCTCTGCAACATATACACCATATCCTAGGCTCTCTTTGACACCGCTGAATCTCAGCGCCATGAACCAGCTAACACCCAGCCAGCAAAGATCTTTGAGCAGGGGCTGCATAGATCTTCGGAATGTGTTGACTTTATATTTATGCATGTCAAGGTGCCTGTCGATAAGCTCAAAATTGGATCTGGCTTGTCCGAGGAAAAGCAGATGCATGATTGCCTCGATGTACGCCTTAATGCCCAATTTGCCAAACCACTGGGGCGGGTAAACGAATTTCGCAAGCCCCCGAGTGGAAGTGTAATCCGGTGCATTTGCCGCTCCCCTGGCAGCTCTAGCTTGATCGAAGACTTCGCTTTGTAGCTTGGTTCCAACGCCACATGTCCGTAGATACGCCTGACAAGAGCCCTTAGACCAAGAGGTTCTCGCTGGAAGCTGGCTGCAGTTAAAGAACGCAAACTTGCATGCTTGTACCAAGTATTCAAAGGTCAATGGGATAACTTTGAGCTCCTTCAAACCTGGCTCTCGCCCGAGTGGCGCCTCTATCGTGCATGCAGGATGTGCAGCGAGTGGGTATTTGTCAGGGGGCGGTGCTTTCAAGATATTCGCACGAGTTAAGTCCCAGTCCGCGCAGCATGGATACTTTGTATGATCCTGGCAAATACGAGCAACCTGGTTTTCAAGTGGTCCATGTGATGGGCTTTTAATACCCAAGTGTTCCACTAGACGACATCTTCGACACAACCAGCAAGAACCAATCATCCCGCCGTTGCCGCCCCTTTCCACAAACCTATGGGACCAACCCCAACTGATGGCTGCGTCAGAATCTGGGGTGCCTTCAGCCTGTTCTTCGACGAAGGCTTTTGCGGCCCTATTATCAATGCTCATGTTTTCCAGCTTGAAGATAATGCCAAAGCAACGATGGTAGTCGCTGGAAAATGATAGTGTGCTGGTACCTTCGGCTCTTTCCACTTTGTCTTGTATCTCAACAAGTGGCTGAACTGATACCGGTAGGACTTTCTTTAACCCACCATGATACATCCAGATGGGATTGTACGGGTCTGATAGAATGGCAATGTCCTTTTTGAACTGATGCTCCGCCTTATCCCATCCAGGACCGCTTGACTTTAGACCCAAGGCAGTCAAGAACGTATTGGTGACCGAGTTGGTCGAACCTTTTGGCGTACCAACAGTGAAACTTTTCACCACAGGACTCTTCCGATCACCCTTGCATCTACTAGCACCAAAGCCATCCTTCCAGCTGGTAGCCCACGGAACAATGACGGGACCGAACTCGCCATAATCAGTGCCTCTGCAAGCTTCCCCAACACTCATTCTGGCATTGTGCGCAGCCAGGGATTGAGAAAGGTGTAAGATCACATCCTCCGGATCCTTGGTAAGATCTGGATCACCAGGTTTCACCCACATTTCATCAAGGGGAAGCCCTTTAGCAAACATGTATTTCACTATATCGATGGGGCTGATGTACGCAACCCCATCAAAGTTCTGAACCGGTGGAATAGGAAGAGTGCGCCCAAGCGAATGTGGACCGCTCCTACCATAATAGAGAGCCATGTCTTCGTAGCGGACAGCGTCAGTTGCCTGGAAGATTCTTTCGTTTCTTTTTCCAAAAGGATCCGTGAGAAAGCCCTGTCGTTTGCGTTGCTTGTCACTCATAGAAGAATACTGGTGGAATGACTCGAAATGCCACGCAGCTTCTTCGAAACCTGGTGTCACATCCTTGGTTATTAGCTTTGTCTTCTGGAAGGCTCTACCGACTAGGTAAGAAAGACCACCGCCAAATCTGCCAGCGCCGGTAACATGTTCTGCAGCATAGTACAGTTTCATTGGCTCCAAGTTACTGAAGCATCCCATGACTTGACGAACGTTGGCAATCGGTTTTGCCTCCATAAGATCGGAAAGCCAAAGGTCAACGTTGTTAGAGCACTTCTTCGGGAAATGGAATACTCTTTCATTGTTAATACGGGCAGCGGCATCAGCAGCTGAATTTTTCCACGTATAAGCAAATGAACCATTATTCACGGAGCCAAAAGGCTGTCGGGCAGCTGGTCTAACGTTTTCTTTGTCGTCGTCGTCGTCATCATCATCATCATCATCATCATCATCTGATGATTCATGGAAGGGATCATCATTGTTGCGACTCCTCTTCTGTTGCACCCTAGGCTCATTATCATTGGCAAGTGCTTCCTGCATTTCGTTTTCCTTTTCCTCTTGGATCTTAAGGCACATTGCTAGATGTCCCTTATTTTTGCGGAAATGATAGACAAGAGATCCCCGCATCAAGGATGTTTCGCAGAGAACACAGACAGTCCAACCATCAGTGCAGGCATTATCTTGACAGATAAGGTTATAGCAATAATCTCCGTATTGCTCGCGAGGAAGACAGAGCCGAGCATTTTTCGTACAATGTGGGCAAGTTGAGAGTTTTGCACCAACCAGCATTTCAACAGTATTGATAGCATCATAATCCGCCATAGTAGCGTACTAGTCAGTTCCTTGGTGGGCAATGAAAAAGAAAATTCAAACCAAGATTGTGAGATAAGACGACAATAAAAACCGTTGCAAGCATGCGATGACCATGACGCGGAAGCGCTGGTATCAGCCATGATTGCGGCTGCATGATCTCGAGGAACATCGGCATCACAGCCGCATGCAGCTATTATTAAAGATCTATCACCTTGCATACAGTATTTCCAGTCCTGGCGCGCCAACAGCTGACATCGTAACACAGTACGGCAGCTCGATCGCTCCATATCTTGACGATAATGGGGTACACTCGACTGTATAGTGATGTAGGGATCGGCCTCTTTTTTCTTTGGGTGCATTCCAAAATGTGGCGCGCCCCATTTCTCAGAATTGAGCTCATTCTTTCCCACGAATTACGCTACCCCCACTTATAGGCGCAATGCTTAAACGTACCCCAAACAGCTTCTAGATGTCTTCAACAGTAACATTCCGTGTTAAATAGCATACGTAACCTTTTAAACTTCGAGGGTTTGTTTGTGGAATAGTGACCGTTGTGGCCTCCTCAGCTTCCCCCGGTAGCGACTTTTTTATTATATGCTGGTGGAGTAATACTACATCTGCTGCTAAGGAGTAGCGACTACGTTCCGCCGTTGTTTTCAGTTGCACTGCGGTTGGGGGTGGGCCCTCGTTGAAAAGGGACGTTAGAACTCGTCCAAACCAACGCGTTGCTACGTGTTGTACGCCAACGAGCTAGCTGGCTATTGGCGATATGCAGTTGCTAACTAGATCTTCATGTATGGATATTCTATACCTCTAGGTACCCAGCTGAGCTCGTTCTCAGGCGACTGCAGGTTCCGTTAGCCGGGGGAGTTCAGAGGTTGGTGTCGTCCCACAATTCCCCCAAAATTCTGGGGTCCGATATCCTCACATTTCGAAAATCACCTCAATTGCATGCCCCCGACAACAGTGGTGCTTAAGCCGCAAAGCGACTCTTACATTATGACCCAATTCAAATCTGCAGAAATGGCCATTATGAGGGTAGCTATGCAATCTTACTAGACGATTGATCTTGGTTGCGAAGCTGCCGCGTGCGGTACTGCATTAGCTAGGAATTCAGGCTTATGATCGATGGAGCAAGCCTGTTCAAGCACGAATGTTCGGCTCAGTTCTCCAGTATACATATTGCTGGACTGTTTTCCTGTTTAGAGATCCCTTCACAAACTTCGAACAATGGAACAAAACTACACATATGTGTCCCGCCATTTGAATCTGTTACTATGGCGCATAGGTCGTGCTTTGTACCAGTGAAATGAGATCCCGACACAGCCTTGCGCTCAGGAAAGCCAGGGGTATAAGTTTTATCCATCACGAAGATGCAGCAATATACAGTAACATCACACACCGGTGATATGTTGCCTTTGTTTTACTCGTCGATCGATCAGCAAGAGTTTTGCCTGCTAATCACGACACCGCAAGAACAGTAATAACCAACGGTATTCTATTTTTGAACAAAGCAACCGATCGCATCGTTGGTATTATCTTGCCGTTTCAACGTATCATCGATTTGATCATGTCGTTGCTCGCCGCCTCCGCCGCCAATAAGAAGAGTCAAAGATCGCGGGCTAACAAGAAGGATCTCGCAAACCTGTTTGGTAGAGCCTTTATTACGGATCATGAAAGCCAGCACATTGCCAACGTTATCGGTGGCAAACCTGCCGTTGAAAGAGAAAATAGGAAGGTATGTAATACATGTACTCCAGAGTATAATCGACCAAATCAACTCAGCAAGTGCTCGCTTGCTTGACTTGCTGCGCAATTATGTATTGGTATATTCTCCATGATTAACTTCTGTTGTATATTCCTCCCCATTGCTTGCAGAGGATTCAACTTGCGAATGACTTTTGGCCAATCAACGCCGGAGTTACTTTCGTTCAAGGAGTAAGACGTTCTGCATATCCCGAAGTGTTTGACTTGTCAGTTGCAAAGCACAGCGGAGATGATGGCCATGATGACTTTTCAGGCGTAACGAGAGCTCCTGGAAGGAAGTTGGACGACATTGAGTCCAAAAACAGGACTATCCACATGCGTGAGGTCATTATGGAGTTGGGAAGACCCAGCATCAAGAAACATATGGTACAAATGTTTAAGGAAAAGTACCCTAAGTTCGTTTATGGTAATCACGGGCACAAGAAAACCGCTTCCAGCTTGAGCGATGTGACAACAGCGCTCGCCACTGTCAAGATCTGGACCGACCAGCACCGTGAAATCGTTGGCTTTCTGCTTAGTGGAATGTGGGGAACAGCCAACATCTTTTTACGCGAAGAGGAAGCAAGGTTGCTAGACCTGTTTGGGTGGGAGTACTCAGGTCAGTACCTTGATGGAAATGGCCCAACCAAGAATATCAAAGGTGGCTGCGTCAAGCAACTGCTTCTGGTGGCCAAGAGCAACGTTCTCAAGAACGTTCGGTTTACTATCGAGAAATGGAGGTGTGAGAAGATTCTCATACGCAACAAGACAGGAGTGCCATGTTCAGATGGACCAGGACCAGGAGCAGTCGATATCCGTGCCGTCAAGAACGTAGCAGGCTCCGCTACTGCTACAAGTGTCAAGAAGGCGAATACGGATGATTCTGACTCTGACTCTGATGATGATTCAACAGCCGCGCCTATCGGCAGGGTGCAGAAAGTGACGAAGTTCATCTCTGCAATAGATGGCCGCCAATACTATTTGGCCTTGATGCCAGGTCATCCATCTCTGCCATCATCTGACTCTATGAACCCATCTGCAGCTGGCACTGGCTCTCACTTGTACACTCCTCGTCTGAACCAGGAAGAATCACTTTTGGACTATGTTGAGAAGAAGATGACCCCAGCCGCGTTGCTAACTACTTCAAAGGAACAACTCGAAGAGTTGATTAATGCGGCTGTTAGTCGCGCTTTATTATCGGCGGCATCGACGGATAGCGCCCCCAAAATCCCTTTGCAGGTGAGTCAGCATGCTTAGTTCTCGTGTTTGTCCTGTCCTGCCCTCACTCATTCACTCATTCACTCATTCTTCATGTAGGTCGAAGACGAGCAAAGAAACCCTAAATTCAAACAACGTACCAATCCGCCATCAGCAAAGAAACATAAGCCACATTCGAGTGCGAAGAAGATTACGACAAAGGGATCCAAGAAGAGTGATAGCACTGGTACCACTTCCAAGAGAAGTCCGAGTGCTAAGACGGTTACGGCAAAGGGATCCAAGACTAGTATTAGCACTGATGCCACTCCCAGGAAAACAGTAAGTCTCGTAGTCTTCATTCCATCGGATAGCTGTTTTTCTTCCTCACACTATGATGCATTGAACACCAATCAAAATTAAACAGAATGCCACCCCCACATCACGCCATGCCAGCGCTGCTGCTGCAGAAGTTACTCCAATTGACACTCAAGCGCCCACTCCTCAGGTAAGACTTCGTGTTATGGTCTCACTTGGTCTCTCGATCGCCATTTCTGAACAACATTGTGTCCACAAAACTACTATCAGCCATGCCCACAGCCAACCAAAGCTGTAAAACCAACTTCTCCGGTAAGGCTTCATGTTATGGTCTTCATCATTGGGTCTCGCTCTCGCCATTTCTGAACAGCATTCTTTTCTTCTCAACAACTACTATCGACAACAGCCACCCGCAGCGAGAGTTTATCCATGCAATCACAGGGAGTATGGCGCGTACACAGAAATGGGACGTGACTACTTTACATCCTCGTACTTGGACAAACAGAACGAAAACTACCCAAGGAAATGTTCACTGTGCGTCAAGGACTTTGTTTGTAAAGCAAATTTTAAGGATCCAGAGACACAAACACTCGTGACAACAAGTATGATTGTGCGATGCTGCCGCAATGCATGCTTGGACCCTGACCATACATGCGTGCATGCATTTTGCACTCCTTGCTTCACAGACAAGGTGAACAGTAGCCCTTCGAAGCAGAAAGGAGATGGAACTCGCACGAAGAGTAGTCGTACCAGTAAGAGAAAGTTGTTTCATGGTGAAGAGAATGACGAGGTCCACCACGGCGTGATGATATCTGCGGCTATCTAACTGTTCCCACGCGCCGTTCCCACGCGCACCTTCAGAGAGCAAGCCTACCTTGTATTCCTTCAACCAGAGGGTGGGCTCGCTTGCTACTCGAATTGAACTCCTGCTGTTAGCTAGTAGCGATAGTACGTAAAATAAATGATTACCCGATATTTAATCACATATGAAATACAATATTTAATATTCATACAATTTTGGAATATTTTTAATTATCGTTAGGGTTTCAGTTATCGTGAGGTTTGCACATTTGAAGGGCAATTTGGGTATAGGGACTAGGCTTTCGCTCAGACCAATGGAGCAAATATGCGATCAGTCGTGAAATGATGACGTTTTTACTGATACGTTACGGATAAAACTTAGTGAAGTGGAAATTCACTAAGGCAACACCACTGTTTAGTGACTTTTCCGATTCCCTAAAGCAGTCATAGTCCTATTTATTGACTTCCCCCCTTCCCTAAATTGCTCGGATGCTTTATTAGTGATTTTTTGACTTCCCTAAACTTCTCGGTAGCGTAATTAGTGATATTTCCCACTTCCTAAAGTTCGTTGTAGTTGATGATCGCGACGACGATGCGCAATTATTAGATTAGTGAAATCATCAATTCACTATCACCCTTCTTACTGACTTTTCGGTGTCCCTAATCAGACGCGATCGCGAGACCTTTATATAATTCCTTCGTGAAATATACTGTTCATGCGGCGGTATATTTAGTGACATTTGCTCTTCCCTAAATATGATCCCAGTGACCGCGTGCGCGCGTTTCGATCCGTTCGACGATCGATATATATATGATATGTACGACGTGATGTCGTGTCGACGAGATGACGTACGCGACGAACGATTGCATACGTCATATTTTTGTCTGACCATCGTGGACGCATCTTCATGCAGCGTGGATGCGATGGCTCTGCGCTGCATTGTTGATCTCGCTCAAGATTCGTAGCGTACATAACGTGCGGTTCAAGTTGTTTGCGATGTGCGTGCACGGGTTTGAAAGAGCGATGTATGAACGGACCGATCGAGGACAAGTTGTTTCTCTCTATAACCAATTCATACCAGGATCGAGAAGTCCTACAGCACATAATTAGTTTGACTCACAACACAGCCCTCGAATCATCCGCCCGCCCTTCCCTTTTTATTACCAGCACCATGGCCAAACATTTCCTCAACAGCAAGAAGAAGCAGACGAAGCCATCGCTTAATGTAGGAATGCCCAAGAGTGCAAAGACTATCAAGATGGAGACGTACCCAGTTCCTTTGGCAACTTTCGAAGCGCAATACAAGGAGGCCAATCCCGATGTGTTGGTGTTGCGCGTGGATCCCAACGGTCCACCAGTGGAGGTGAAAGAAGAGTCCACAGGCAAAATTTATCAAGTGAAAGAAGGGCGTGTCTTTGTTAAGGAAAGTAATGGAGAAGACTTTGTCGAATATATCAATTAAATTAGTACTGTTTGGAAACACTATACTGTAGATTTTGATAATCAATAGAGAAAGTGATATCGACAATTTCATGCTGTAGATTTTGAAAATCAATCGAGAAAATGCTTGATATAGACAATTTTCGACGATTTCGTCTCACCCCGTTTTAATAGTAACCATAAATTCTCGCTATCGACAATTTGGTCGATTTCAAGTCTTGCCTTGATATCGTTTTTACATCCATTTCGAGAAAATCAACATTTTCCGCCATATGGCTTGATCGCGCGGTAGCTATCATTATAGATCGAGTTATTTTACGAGTTAATCGTGGTTATTATAGCACAGCAAATTCCAGCACGGGTATAAACAATCAGTGGACCCGCGCATACGATACAGGAGCATCAGTGTTGGGCAACGCTATTATTAAGAGTGATATAAACACAATCAGTTTTAAAATAATGAGATTTCTACTTGTTGTGTGAATCGGTCTTCAGTCGTCCGTCATACGCTTCAGCGTCAGTCCATCTGTAATAGATAGAAATGTTTTTGGAGGACAATATCCTCCAGATAAATGTATGCTACGTATTGAACAGAGTATCCAATTTCACTTTCAAGGGGCATGCCATCATACAAGCCACCAACACGCTCCTCTGGAGTAGCATCTCTGCTATCTGAGAAGAATCGTTGGGGGTCTTCCACACATCTCTTGAAATCGATTCCAAAGTGCTCCTTTAGAACATTCTCGTAATCTGCATCAAGGTATTCACTTGGAGATTGGTCAAGACCATAGCTATTCTCCTGATGCTCAGCCATCACTGGCCAAGGCGTGCCATTGCCCTCACAGTTCTTCTCCTCATTGCTGCAGAGACCTGAGCTGTCCGGGGTATTGGGACTTTCTTCATTCTGCTGGTCACTCAAGATCATGGGAGGTTGTATGAGTGAGACGCCACCACTCAACGATTCTTCTTTGAGTGGAACGCCAAGGTTCATGGACGCTGACTCTGCAGCAACCCAGCATTTCGTCCACGTATCTAGGTCTTTCCAGGATGTCCCACCAAGGCAACATAGCGAAATTCGAATCGTCAATTCCTGGAGGACCTGGGCTCTGTTCTTGTCTAAGGGCAGAATAAAATGATGAAGTAGGAAGTCAGGATCAATCTCACTATGGGAGGCTACCACCAAAAGCATCATGTAAGCATGGGAGAGATACGGGAGGAGTTGGTCGCCAAGGTTGCAGTGTTCAGGTAGCTTTGATTGCAGAAGGCGAACGACTACATGATCTCTCACGATGAGCAGGTTGATCAGCTCATCCATATTAAAAGCGGACGGTGGAGGAATCTTCAATCCTTTGGACGGTGATTCAGGGATGATCATGTGCATTCTTGTAGGTTCCATATTGGCTTGGCTTTATTCTTGCCTCCGATCTGATTTGTGTGGAAGCGCAGTGATCATGCAGTGCTACTATATACCGGTATAGCACATGCATCAATTGATAGCTTAGCTGGCGTATTCAGGTGTAAAAAGCTTTGCACGAATGGAAAGTCGGACAGGCGAAACGCCTGCGGAACCTATTCGTATAATAATCTGCCATCACGAATCGATGAACTCGCATCAGCCACCGTGACAACAATAAACGTGGAAGAATCATGATGCGTTGTGCCATTGGGAAACGTCGTTAATCGAGGTCGATGCTCAGCGAAAGAACATGCTTGACATCTATCATCAGTTCCAGCAGCGCCACGGAGCCACGAACTGATGCCGAAACCCTCACAGCCACTCAAATTAGGGGATATGGTGTCCTACATCATCCATCATTCATGGCGCACGAAAGGAATGCATCAGAGACGAGTCTTTGGCAAATGGAGGCGTGCCAAATTCTCCGCTCACAAATCA
>JAVCKV010024769.1:0-24768 GCA_032274145.1 Herpochondria borealis | reverse complement strand
TGGCGTGATTTTATCAACGGTTGCAAGATGTTTATGGGAATGGCAATTACGAGGCAGGGTCCAATATCGATCGCCTCCTGAATGCAGCCATTGTCTTTGACCATGTGGATCCCTTTCGTTTGGACAAGGACGATCCGTTTGGCAATGCCTGGAGAAAGCAATCGTCAACTATGGTGGACCGCATCAATGACGCCAATCCACTTTCTTCGATATCCAGCAACAATCATAATGAGGCCTACTATGAAGCTCCTCCAGACTTTTTTCAAACCAATCCACCCAACAGCATGGCTTCTTTTGTCTACGACGCCATTATTTTGCTGGGAGTAGCTGCCTGTCAAAGTCAAATGGAACAACAACAAGCCAGCGTTGTTGACAGAGAACACCTGCTTGCCCGCATGTACGACCTCACGTTGGAGCAATCGGCTTCCGGGAGGATCAGCCCCTTTCCCGAGGACAGCACCTACCGCAATGCCACTACTGATTTCAAAGTGGGACTCTACAATATTCGTGCCACGCTTACACCGCAGGGCAACCGTACCTACGAGGCGGTAGTGACATCTCTTTGGAGTCATGGTGAATGGAATGACAGCGTTGGCGAGGACATCATGTACCGAGATGGCACTACCAACCCACCCAAGATTTTGGCTCGAATGGAAAGCAACTACTTGACAGGTGCAGTCCGGATTATTGGATTTGTCATCATGGGCATTACCTGGTTCATTGCATTGGGTGGGATAGTTGCAATTTTCGCTTTCCGGTATACGGATACCATTCAACGAGCGCAGCCCTTTTTTCTCATTCTGCTGTGTGTGGGGTCGTTGATTACCTCGCTGACCATTTTGACGCTGTCGTGGGACGAGAGCATGGGCGCATCTCAACAGGAGCTTGATATTGCCTGCCAGAGTACGCCGTGGCTCTTCTTTTTGGGTCATGTCATTACCTACATGGCGCTGTTCAGCAAGCTATGGCGACTCAACCGACTGTTAAATACTCAGTGGCGACACGTTCAAGTCACAGAGAAGGACGTCATTTGGCCCTTTTGGCTCCTACTCTCTACCAACATTGTGTGTCTGTCGACTTGGACGCTGGTAGACCCATTGAAATGGCAGCGCGATTCTATATCAGGACATCCTTGGGACACATATGGGCATTGCTCTGGAGATGGAGCTGTTTCAATTGCCATGATGGGATGTGTTGTAGCTGTCGCACTGATTGGTCTCGTGATGGCATGTTGGCAAGCATGGCGAGCACGGAATATCTCTACGGAGTTCAGTGAAGCGAAGTATATCGGAATTGCTGTGTTTTGTTGGTTGCAACTTGGATGTGTGGTAGGCCCAGTGTTGCTCTTGATTAACGAAGAGGACACGATGGCATTCTATTTCGTTGTGGAGGCAGTCCTGTTTAGCATATGTATGACCATGTTGGGTTTCATCTTTCTACCGCTCATTCTGCATCAACTAGCGGATGCGAGAACTGCTCGGTACAAGAAGCGCTTGCGGGTGATGGGCTTTGCGATGGACACGAATTACGTACAGGAAGAAGCGACTCGTTCCGTCCGTACGTCTCTGGTGCGCACGAATATCCCTTCGGACTTGGAAAACAGCTTCGAGACGCTAGCTCTTCGAGAGGAATTGGCAGCGCTGCAAGAATCCATGTCGCAGCTTTTTCGTGAAAAGGAAACCCTTGGAGCCGACAACGAACACCTGAAAGAAATCCTGAAGCAAACGCGTGGTACGACAAATTCTCCACCAACCCTCGAGCTGGCTACTTTGGACCGTTCGCTCGAACTGAAAGACCTGATGTTCGAGTCGGATGACAAGTCCTTGTTGTATTGAAACTATACGCTCGACCATGCAACTTCAGCGTTCAGAACATCGCAACTAACATGCTGAACCTCTCAGCAGTTTAATACATCAACGCCCACCGACGCAACATGACAAAGCCTTCATTGCCAAATCGGCAAGTTGGCCTTCACACTGAGACCGCGCCGCTTCTTAGCTTGAACTCTTCTCAATTTCAAAATTTCGCACCTACCATGTCGCATGTTCGTTCTTAGACACACCCACGATATCGTATGTTCTTCCTTAGAAACACTCCGCAGACCAGCCCTCTATTGCTAAAAGACTTCTCTAGCTTCCTCTAACTCCCCAGATCGCCGCAGAGGTATGGAAAGAGACAGTACGTGTATGAAAGATCCAAAAGTTTGCAGCTCAGAGGTGCGTACGGAAGATTAAAAAGACCTTGCAGTAGGTACCGTGCATTGCTGGGCAGCATGGTATCAGACGACCTTGATTACTAATACGCTTACTGGTGTGGGAAGTCACGGACATATTCAAAGATGACATCAGAGGTGCGGCAAGATATGAATTTTCCAAAAGATCGCAGCAGAGTGCGCGCGGAAGATTTAAAAGATCTTGCAATAGGTACAGTACTCACATTCCACAGAGAGTGCTGGGAAGGAGACCTGGCAGGCGACCTTGGTTATGTATTCTAAGCTAACACGCTTAAGATCGCCGCGCCGGTGTGGGAAGGCACGGAACATCCAAAGATCGCAGTGGAGGTGCGGAAAGATATGCAAGATCCAAAAGATCGCAGCAGAGGTGCGTACGAAAGATTAATCATACCTTGCAGTGTAGTGTAGTGCTGGGAAGCATCGTAGCAGGCGACCTTAATTACTAATATGCTTAAGATCGCCGCAAGGTACGGAATGTCGAATGATCGCCTAAGATGTGTGCGGGAAGATGCGAAATATCCAAAAGATCTCAAGATCCATGAGATCAAATAGCTTAGAGAGTAGACAAACGGTTTTAGCAAACGATAGAAAAAACTTCCCGCTTTATGAGTGGAAGAGTACATGCCATCAAAAGCTTGACCATAATATGGTCAAGCTTTTTATTTTCGAATTTTCAGACAGGCTCGACGTAGCCGTTAAATCTAGCGGTTAAAAGGCAAGTTTTCAAAATAGGTGTCATGAAGAACAATGACACGAAGCATCTTCGAATCTGTGTAACGCGCCGCAGTTGCTCGTGACCCTACGTAAAACAATACGACTAGTTGTGTAGATTCCCAAACAACATGCTCATGCCTGTGTCAACAATCAACAAGACAAAGCGGAGTGCTTGCTGTAGTCGAGGACCTCTCTTCTCATTTAGATTGTAATCCAGCAACACCATGAACGAGTATGCGGCCAAGAAAAAGGCGGACGAAGCCGCTAATCTCTTGATTCGATTGATGCACTGGAAGAAGTCCAAGCTCGATGTTTTTGCATTGGAACAGGAGCTCAAAAAGCGCAACATTGACAAGCCGAAGGGGAAGGGGAATGCGAGCAAACCAGCACTGTGTGAATTATTGCGAGCACATCTGGAAAAAGAACTGTTGGACTTGAAAAAGCCAACTCGGCTCGGCCACCTCCATCATCGGCAAATTAACATCCTTAAGCGGTTACCGGGCAACAAGGATGGTTACAACAAGGTTGCGATGGCATACAAGCTAGAAGCACGAGGCATCACGTACAAGTCAAAAGACACCAAAAACGCATTGGTTCAGAAGTTGATTGTCTTTTTGGAGCAAGAGAAGCAGAGGCTTGTCGAGTTGGAAGTGGCTCAGATGAACAACAACCACAAGCAGCCACCAGCTCCAAATCCATCCAATTCTTCGTCCCCGCATCCATCAGCTTCTGCTTCACAGTATGCGACGATGATAAAATCACCAGTGTGTGCCACTAGCACGGGAAAGGAGAATCAATCGAATGCCGTATCTTATTACGGAGCCTCTGCGTTGTCGCAGCGTCCAGTGTCATCCAATAGTATCACGAAGCCAGCTGCATGTACTACTTTCCTGCAACAGTCTTCCGTTATGCCTACTGTTTCTTCCTTGACGGAACAACAGAAACGAGCCATTGAAGCCAAGCGTCTGGCTGCTCTCAGACGCAAAGCTGCGTTGACTCCCGTCCCCGTCACTCCATCTCCAACATCCTTGACGATTAAGCAACGAAAGCGGCTTCAAGCCAATCGTGCGAGAGCTCTTACTCTCCGAGCTGCGGCAATGGCGGAGCAGCCATGAAGGTCAGCGGTGTCTACACGTCTGACTCAGGTAGCCGTTATATACTTGTTAGTCTATACATGTTGTATTTCTCAATGGCCAAGCTATTACAGCTCACAGCGACGTATCCTGCGCAATGGATTCATTCTGATTTTCTGGACACGAATGCTCGTTGTACAGATACGGCATCTTAGACTGGATTATACTTTTCGCACTACAGGAAGTAACCATCCCCGTGGTTCCTCGAGATATGCTAGCGCATGCATCTACTGCATGCCTTCATCACTTCTTGATACATACCAAACAATCCAATTCATTTGGCATCGAGTAAGATGTATCAGGAGCATTCCTTTTGTGTTTTCAGCAAGAAGTATCATCGAACACCAGGTCCCTTAGCTCCAGCGAACGGTCCAAGCCTTCCAGATTATCAAAACCACTGCTTGTGTGTTTGACAACTTCTTTCAATTTTTCATAATCAGCCCCAATGGCATCCTTCTCGCGCTCAAGTTGCGACATGGAAGCTTGTAGGGCAGCGAGCTCCTCTTTTAGAGCCAGCGTCTCGGCGTTGCTGTTGCTTTCTAGGTCAGCCGAGTGTTTTGAGGCTACCAACGACGTTCGAGCTCGGCGAGTCGCTTCTTCCTGCGCGTTATTGTTGTTGTTCATCGCGATGCCAGTCACCCGCAGACGCTTCTTGGACCGAGCTGTTTTCGCATCCATTCGCTGCTGCAGAATGAGAGGGACAAAGATGAAGCCCAGCATGGTCATACAGATGATGAACACGACTGCTACCACAAGGAAATACACTGTGGTCGTATCTTCTTCATGGATCAAGAATAGCACCGGACCTGCTACACATCCAACTTGTAACCAACAAAACACAGCAATGCCAATATACTTGGCTTCACTGAACTCCGTCGAGATGCTGCGCGCTCGCCACGCTTGCCAACACGCCATCCCAAGACCAACTAGTGCCACTGTTATCACACATCCCAGCATGGCAGTTGAAACAGCTCCATCTCCCGCGCATTGCCCATAACTATTCCAGGGTTGCCCTGATATGGATTCGCGCTGCCATTGTAACGGGTCTACCAGCGTCCAAGCCAACAGAAACACGATGTTGGCAGAGAGTAGGAACCAGAAGGGCCAAATGACATCCTTCTCTGTGACTTGAACTCGTCGGAATTGAGCATTGAAGAGCCGGTTGATTCTCCATAGCTTGCTGAACAAAGCGCTGAACGCCACTGCTGCACCCAGGCCAATCAACCACGGCGTGGCCATGCATGCGATGCTAGCTTGTTCCGCAGACACAATCTCATCATCGATGGAGATAGTTACCAACGAGCTTGCAATGATCAGGATTCCGAAGCAAATCTTAACCAAAAATGGTGGTTGCAACGTTCTTACTACTCGTTTCGATCGATGACGGCATACCCAGATACCAAAGAATATGGACGTCAGTGATACAATCGCACACAACGTGAACCCAACATAGCGCAACTTGCCCAGCTGATTCATGTTCTCCGCCGGGAACGTTTGAACCATCACATCAAGTACCACATCACCACCAGTACATCCAGGGTAGTTCCCTCCATCCACAACACCGAGTGATAGTGCTCCACTGGCAGTACCGACTCCCAACGATGACGATGAAGCCACCGTAATGTTCATCTTCATACTTTCTCCAGATTGGAGTAGGCGTGATTCAGTACTGTTGGCGAGCTCCATCCATGAGGGTATCACTTTCGGAGTAACCACAACTGGGAATGGCTCCAAGTTGATGAGCTCCACTTCTGCAGTATCTTGAACTTCAGTCGATCCCAGTTCGAGCTGAAAGCTAAGGGATGGCTCAGAGAAGCGAACCTTCTCGCCTTGGTTGGGGCACGTGACACACGTTTGTGTGTCCTCGCTCCATGTACTACCACTCTGCTCGGAGCAATCCTCTGCGGTCTGTAAGAACTCCAACGGTTCAAGCGCTGAAGTGTCATTCCTCAATCTGCCTACCACCGACGTATTGTAAGGCCAATACAGTTGACGGAAGTACTCTTCCACCACGCCTTGATGCGTCAAGTCATCTGTTTGTATTGTACCTGGCACTTCACCTCTGAGTGTCAAATCGTCAACCAGCATGGTTTTCCAGGTGGAAGGTCGACCACACAGATACGAGTCCGTCGCAAACGTGTAGATCCTGGTGCGTTCTACAGGAAAGTACTGTTGTGTTGTCTTATCAAAAACATCGACGCCAACCAATCGAGAAGAAGAGCTTTCAGTGATGTTGAGCTGAGTATTGTACGTATATCGCATCCCCGATACTTGCAATAGCTCATCGCCGTCTGGCGTATACGTCGATTGATATGTGGCAAGCGCAGTGGAGTAGTTCAAGAGTTGCATAAGATGCAATCCCATGATGCTTCCGGTACAAACTTGATTTCCGAACGGCAGAGCACTCCAGAGATCCAACACGGTTACGGGCCCAGTTTCCCATCCAGGACCACGGATTCCCCCAGAAGTTATGAATGCAATGTCAGCTCCGGCGTGCCATCGTAAAGCATCAGTAAAGAGATTACCAAGAGGGCACTCTCCTCCCATGCAGAGTCTCAGGTCATCATCGTCGCGAGTGACCGGCATAGCACCAGAAAAGCCCACAACGGGATTGTTGTCAAAGGCTTCAGCAGCAAGCTCTTGGAGAAACTGAACATCAGCCCTGTATTGATCATCTTGGTAGGCGTATGGTATTTGCTCTAAGCTTTCCTCTCGGAAAGCTACGTTTGACACGAATGTCGCAGAGCTCCCCGATAGATCTTCTGTAGAGTCTGACAGTTCCACCTCGAATCGATGAAGAAAATCATCGTCTTGATTGTACGAACAGACCCATGTCGTACCGTTGATTAATCTTGGCTCTGCATAGGATAGATCGTGATTGCCTTCCACGTCTAACACCAAACTAGGTGGATGTTCGTGAGATATCACCGCTTCTAACAAGGCTTCAATCGGGGCATCAGGATATCCATAGTATATCACGGGTATCCAATGTCTGCCATCTTCTTCGCTTCGTTTGGTGATGTAGTCTAATGTAGCCAGTGCGGCAGCGTTTGGATCAGTCGTAATTGTAGATGAATCTGGGACAAGCATCATAACTGCTAAGCCCGTATCATCATCAAAATGTACTGACCGAACATACGGATGCCATGAGTTGGTTGATGGTAAGACCACATTGGTCAGCAGGAGAGGTACACTGCTTGACTGCAGCATCTCGACATTAGACAGGTCCGCATTGAGAATAAGTGAGCTTGGCGCAGTTATCACGTCATGTCCAAAATGATCCACAAGCACGAGTCGATTGACACTCCACCCAAGGGGGTGCATTTGCACAAAGGGGCTGTAGAGGTCAACTCGCGGTAACAGAAGGGATGGTTCCGTCAAGTTGCGCCAATAGGCGTTGATAGCTGGAGCGGCAGCTCCACAAGAAGTAGTGTCAAACAAGTTTACGACGGTGTTCTCGCACTCTGAAATGGACTCCGTGAGGAGGGTGCCGAATGTTGCGGCAAGATGTACCAGCCGAGTTGTTAGCGAAGACATGCCTTGCAATGGCGTGGTTGGTCAGTTCGACAACTCCCCGATGTGTAATGAGAAAACTCTTTCTGTCTCTTTAGTACAAAATGATGCACGATGTTTCTTTTCCTTTGTGAGGATAGAAGTGGTTCAAAGTAATGGATGAGTGAGTGTTTAGCTGGCGTTGTCCCTTTCTTGCGCCTAAGCAGGCCTGAAACGGGATGGCCAGTCAAATTGCTGGTAACCACGTAAAATAATGTCAAATGTCTCATATTCCCGAAGCCTACAACCGTGTTTCGGGCGTCTTTATTTTGAACGACTGGTTTTACGTAGAGCTACATGTACTGGAACTACGCTGCTCTCTCTCTCTAGTTATCAGCCGAAGTCAGCATAACTCACAGAGCTGTTGTTTCAATTGGCTGAAGATGTCTCCTCAAACTCTACGACGCAACAAACTCCCGCGATAGGGACAGATCAGAGTGGCGATGACAACGCCGAGAACCCCGAGCATTAGCACCAACGACACCTCTACTCTCCGAGAGTAGGACACACGATCGGACCATCCTCCAATAGTCTGGAGAGGAAGGTGGTTCAGTAACACCCTTCACGAGGACAGAACATATTTGCGGAAGTCGATCGTGATAACGTTGACGGGAGAACAAGAAAGTTGGATACACAGTGAACTCTCGGTCTTACCTCGTTTGGCACTCTTCGTGTTCCTACTTTTTCAAGCTCTTGAGGGGCGGGGCTAATAGTACGAAACGGCTTAGCAATCTCTCCACCTGCTTTCCAATGCAGTTCTTGATTTGGTTCGATGAACCCGATTTCACCAAGGAGGGAAATTTGCCTCCTATGACATCAAAGCCGTTATGACGGCACTACGTGTACTTCACCGTTACGAGTTGGAGCTCCTTGACAAAGACAATAATCTAAAGACTGATCCAAGTCGCCGGAGTCGGCATTCACATTCCTCTCGAAGATGTCAATGTCCGAATCAACAGACGTCTATAGTGCCACCCAGAGCTTTCATCGATGAAAGAAAGTGTCTCCTTCAAGAGAAACTAGTGTCTAAAGCTAGTTTCTTGTAGGAAGCATAGACTCAAGTCAAATAAGTCGGTCTGCACATGCATCACTGATGATGCCTTTGTCTAGTTTACTATCAAGCGGTGGGTGTTGTAAAATCATTCATGCTGAAAGGTGCGAGCAGTATTTATTTCTCAATCACAAGGGTAACCATCTTGTTTTTCATAGCTACTGTCATCAAAATAGAGTTTGATGTAAGCAATTGTCTCAGAACTTTCATACACATCGCCATAGTAGGTTCGGTCGTGCATTTCTTCATAGCTCGTCGTATATCGCCGATCTGGGTCGTCCAGAAAGGAAAGGATCGCAAGCTGTCCGTACCCAAAGTGGTCGATGAAGATCGTACCCGAGTTGTCCAAGGGATCTTCATCGTCTCTGCCATATGTGTGCCAACCGGGATTTTCCAAGAGCAGTTGGCGCAAGCGCAAATCGAACGACTTCCGAGCAGAAAGGTGGGGATGTTTTGCATATGCGTCGACAGCAACACGGCGACTTGCAAGAAGATCCTTCGTCACATTGTAAGCTCTGGTGTGTTGCTGCGAGGCCTCATCGAAAGTAGCTTGGGGGTTCATCCTCTGCGTTGCAACTTCTTTACCTGGCAAGGCTCCTGACGCCAATCTTTTGGCCAAACCTGGGAGCCTAAGCGAGGGAGCGAAGGCAAAGAATCTGAGGTGATTGATTGCCCGACATCTAACCAAGAACATGCTCGAATACATGTACTTGGTCTAACTCACTCAGTTGCTTCGACCAAGTTTATGTGTGAAGAACATACCGATTTTAGAGAAAAGAGTCTACGTATGCCACATAATACTATCTGGATCGATGCGATTGGGATACGTACAGTACGTGTGCCTACCGTCGACGACTAGCTGGCTCTTAACTTTTGGGCAGCACAACACGTGTAAGATAGAAGAGAGACTGAATACAATATACCCGGAGTGGATTCTATGCACCGACACCACGACTTATAATTTACACTGAAATAGCTCTCTGCGGGAAGATGAGGCATGTGAGGTCGCTAAGTTTGCTACTGTAGAGTTGTGCACTGGCGACCACCAAGCAAGCTACGCATGTGAGGTCGCTCAGTTTGCTACTGTAGAGTTGTGCACAGCTACACGTACATGTATTAAGCTGATGCAGGAATTGCCAGCGAGCTATGCATACTGTAACATTCGAACTACGCCTACGACTGTGTCGACTGGCACTCTTTTGGCAAGCATATGGACAAAATTCCGGCTACTGACGTCACGAACTATGTCAAGCAACTACACGACTGGTTGCCTATGGGCAAACAACAATACTATCGGTCAGGATCAACGGAAGCAACTCTTTGTTATGCCCCGCATGCAAAGAGGACACAGAAGCGGTAGACCACATGTTCACGCGCTGTAAGAAGCAAGGGCACCGGCACCACCATCTCCACAAGTTGAAGTGAAATTTGCAGCATCAGGAGCGAAAGTTCATCAGCAAGTGTTTGATCGGAGATTTTGTTGCAGCTCCTGTGCTAGTAGCTCGTTCCATAGCTTTGTCACGTTGCTTGTAAGCACAAGGCACATTGCTCTTTTGACAAGGTGATTCGCATTGGTGCATGTCTCCAGAAAAGTTCCTTTGAATGGGGTTGTTCTCCATAACTTTTCTATCGATACATCTTGCGACCAAATAGGGCCGAGCCAGGCCTACATTGGCTCAGGCCCCATCCCTCAGAAGATGGAGCTCTGCGGATGCCCTGCTGCAAGCTTCCGTCAACAGAAGCAGCCAGAATCTCCTTGTCGCTTCCTCCATTGCTGCAGTTGCTGTCTTGTTCGCTGTTTGAGCTCATGGCTTACCAAACTTGTTGGCCTCCCTCCATCAATGGTGTGTCGTTGCCGCGCAACTTATTCCCATACACGGCAATGGCGACAGCACTTGACAACAGCGTGTATGCCAGATATCGCACTGCTGGCGGACCCCTGGACTCCTACACATGCATTTTGGTGTTCCAGAACAGGTGTACACCATTATAATCAACCTCAACTCCTCCTTGAAGCTACTTACTGCTTCAAAGCAGTCATACATGTGTATGTACCCCATAATGGACAACTGTATCTCAAGAGTTAGAAATTGCTGTCACGGGTTTTAGCCAGGTACATGAATGATTCTCAAATAAGTCAGTCTGAAAAGAGATGGAGATATAGCTGTAGTCATTGGCAGCATTGGTCACTCACACATATGTCAATCAAAAAGCCTTCAAGGGTGGTGATGATAATCCAAAATAAGGATCTGAAGGATGGCTCCGGGAAACAGTTATCATATCTGCAATCATTTTCAAGCAGTGTAGCAGAGCGCTTCCACTTTTTGTAGCTTGCCGACGCTCTGCAGCATTTCTGCTGATGTGCTATGTCACATTACACATTTGTTGTATAACTAAAATTTCTAGGTTTTAAATGAATCTAGCAACGTCTAGGTGAACTGCAGGGAAGCGTGGGGTAGTCTGTGAAGCAGCCAGATATGTAATGAATGTATATATGTATATATGTACATAAGTAGATGTAGTGCAGTGTTTGTAGGATTTTTGTGGTAGAACTTGGGGTGATAAGGATGTGCAGGTGGATGCCCAGACCAATGAGAGCGTGGGTGTGGCTTCTTTTAACCTGGTGGATCGTGAATGGTTGGTGGAGTCGTAGGGCGGTCTTGGTAAAATTAGAGAGTCAGTTGGGTGTACTTAGGAAGGGCTTGGCGTCGTGTTGCTTGTTGTTGTTTTCTTTTGGTGAGTGGTTGCCTTTGCATTTGGTAGAGTTGTTGTTGGGTGGGTGGCTGTTGTGCTGAGAACGATGATATGTATTGCTGGTTGTATTGGCGTTGAGGTTTTGTGTGTATGGGACGTTGTTTACAGTGGATCGCGCTTGACTGAACTTTGAAGTTATGTACTGTGAGAGTTGATTGTTGCTCGTCATCTTTCATGGCACATGCCATGGTTTGTTTGACATGGTATAACCAACGTTGTTTGTTAGTACAGGATTGTAGTAGGTTTGATGAGCGATCCCACCATTCCAGGAGATGTGCGTTGGGGTGGAGTAGGCCAAGCCTGCAAGCCATATATTGTTTTATCGTTGCATCCAATTTGGTTTGGATTTCCGCGAGCTTTATCTTTTGCTTGCAATGTAAAAGATCATGTCTGTGTAGCCATGTTGCTCGAGTGTATTTCCAAAGGCATGTCAATTCGACATCTTGTTCAGTGAGACGCCGCCAGTGGACACCAAGAAAATGGTGGAGCGTTTGATTCCATCCAATGCGTCGTTGACTTTCCATCACTTGATGAATCGTGAGGCGTAGATGACATGTGTATAAGTTGATATCAGGGTCCAGTGTTGCCTTCTGGTCCTTGCTCCATTGCTCTATGCACTGATGTAGGATATCACCTGCCGGATGTGCCTTCGGAATCTGGTCCTGTGGGTCCCCCCATGCCCATGCTGCGTCGACCCCAGCCACGGGTGTTTGGTGCACAAGCAGCTTCCATGGATGGAATTGAGTTGCAGCAACCCCCTCAAAGAGTGATAACACCAATCCGAAGAAGGTGAACTGGTGCCTACGCTCACCAATCGTGTTGGTCAAAGCTTCAAGCTATACATGGACTCGACACCAAGTGTTCGTGCATAGCGGTGGATTTGTTCACTTATGAAGTGAAAGACACGCAATAACACACACCCTTGTACATAGCACTTGCTTTGAAGTGCCCTCTGTTGGAAGAGTGGTATTTGCAGTACTGTGGAAGGCTTCTTCAATCACACCATAGTGAGGAATGAAGACTTCTCAATGCACAATGTTGCTTATACCCGTGGTGATCTTTGTAGTTGACACCTGCGTCAAGTCCGGGCTCATGAGACACATCTCCCCGCCCTTGGCTGTGATGACACGAACTGACAAGGCTTGACAGCGGCGGTGTAAGATTGCTTTGTCATAGGATATCAACAACCGGTTGGTTTCAGCCTGCGCCCACTGCATTTGTTACCACCACTTCTCTACTACCTGGTGTAGTGTGGCCATGACGAGGTTCAAGTAATAGCAGTGTACACGTTTTTAGAAATGAAGCTCTTGACAGCAGATGATGATAACCACCACCGTGATAGATAAGTACTACACTAAATCATTGGCAAGTTGAAAGGGTCAGGTTGCTTGTGTCGCGGCTAGCTATCCTCGATGGATACCAGGATTGCTCAGCATCCAGTACCACAACTATCTATACTCGCTGTATGAGCTCAAATGTCGGATATCTCTTTTGGCGTTGTGTTCAGGATGGGTAAAGTAGAGACAAAACGGGTAATGAGACTGTAGCGAGTACTTACCTACCAGCAGCTACTGTCTCAGAAGACGTTTCGAATGTACCTATCTGTGAATCGTGGTGTCAAACCGTCAGACGCATCACAGGTGTCAACAACCAAAATCGCACATCGCATCATAACCAGTCAACCTCAACCTCACGCTCTTCATCGCCAACAACACATTCTACACATCACATACATCATCATCATAAAAGCATAAGCATCATGTACAAGACACCCATTACTTCCTTTGTTCGCTCGACACGCAGGGCACTCTTGCCCATCAAGCTCCCCTCTTCCTTACTTCCTGCCTATTCAGTATTGCAAGAGGAGGGTGTCATGGTAATGGACGAGTATCACGCAGCCATTCAAGACATTCGCCCCTTGCGCATTGGTCTCCTCAATCTCATGCCTAAAAAGATTCAAACGGAGAATCAATTTGCACGGCTCATTGGGGCGACCCCCTTGCAGATTGAACTGTCCCTGATCCGCATGACGGAGCACAAGACGAAAAATACGGCTGCGGAGCACATGGCGGAATTCTATCGTCCCTTTGCGGAAATCAAGGAGGAGCGCTTTGATGGGCTCATTATTACCGGGGCACCGATTGAGCACCTTGATTTTGAGGACGTGACGTATTGGAATGAGTTGGAAGAAGTCATGGATTGGACGCAGACCAACGTGCACTCCACCATGGGTGTCTGTTGGGGAGGAATGGCCATGATTCATCATTTTCATGGGGTGAACAAGCACATGATGGAGAAAAAGGCCTTTGGATGCTTTCGTCATGACAATTTGGCTCCCTCTTCACCCTACCTCAATGGGTTTTCGGATGATTGCGTCATTCCAGTGTCGCGCTGGACCGAGATGAAACAAGCTGAAATTGATGACAAGCATGGCCTGACGACGCTCTTGGCGAGCTCCGAAGTGGGTGCCTGTCTGGTGGAGGATGCAGCGCACCGTGCACTCTACATCTTTAATCACTTTGAATACGACAGTGGCACGTTGAAGGAAGAGTATGACCGAGATAATGCCATCAAGGGTGCTCAGGTGGAAGGAGCTCCGGCGCAGATTCCAGTCAACTACTATCCCTACGATGACCCGTCTCAGCGCCCCAAGAACCGTTGGCGCAGTCATGCGCACCTGCTCTATGGAAACTGGATCAACCAAATTTATCAGACGGCACCCTTTGATCTCGAGCATACTTGAAGCTAACGTTTGTACTACGCTGATGAAGCAATGATGTGTTGTCGCCATGTTTCTTGTTATCAGAAAGTGGAAACGAGTCATCCGTATGGCGATGAAAGAGAAAGTGATCGCTCAGTCTGAATATGCATGTTGTTTCATTCAGTGATGCGGTGGAACTCGGTTCAGAAGAACTCAAGGTTCCGATTTCCGGGCAATCCCAAACTCAATGCACAATTGGAAGCCTTGGGGGTTGTTACTATGCTGAACTGCAACAAGCTTTCGTGCCAACTAGTGAGTCACCGCGGGGGTGTACGTGTGCCTTTGTCGTCCAGTCAATCTGGAGACTCATGAAGCTCGTTTCGCAAGGAATTCTCTCTCAACGTGTCGGAGAGTTCAGTTTTGTTGGATTACCAATTGAAAGCAACATTATGACTGCAACATATAGAGCAAGCCTGCAGTTTTCGCTCAAAGCAGCCACACGAAGTTATTGGGCTTATTGAGGATTTTACACGCACTGAGACGGACAAGAAGAACAATCCTCGTACCGTCTTGAGACAACTATTTCTGTTGACCAGTGAAACTGCCACTCACTTGTTTGCGCTCACTGAGGACTGTCTCTTGCAGCTCTAACTATAATTACAACCGTCCCCAGTTTTGCTGTTGCATAGTAGTAAGTCGTTGCCCACCACTGCGCCCTCTACTTTCATCGGACAAACGACCTTATGCACCTCGAATGGTTGGTCAGTGGTTTTGGGGTTCTCTTCCAGTATTAAGACATCCGTTGAACAAGTCGTGCTCAAAGTTCTTGCGGGCTCTTTTGTGTGGCCGTTCTAGCTAGCCGTGAGTGGACCACGGTGCGTGGACTCAACAAACGCAACGCTAGTTGCTGCATCTTCTCTTTGTATAATCTCACCATAAAGTTTTGATGATGAAGGATCATTCAGATATCCACGAAGCTGCCAGAAGGGGCGACCTTGAAGCACTCCATCGTCTTGTGGACGAGGAAGGAGCAGACGTAGATAGCAAAAATGATCTTGGGCACACGCCACTCATCACTGTCGCGCTCGAAGCTTTGAGTCTTCATCGTCCAGTTGATCTCGCCGTGATTCGTTATCTCATCTCAAAGAATGCTGATGTGGAAGCAACTGTAGGGAATGGTTCGAATGAAAGATCTACTAGACGATACTATATTGGGCCCGGAGACACGGCCCTCACAGTTGTCTCGGGAGTTGGAAACCTGGAGATTGCCAAGCTTTTATTAGAGGAAGGCGGCGCAAACGTCAATTTCAGCAACGCCGTGAATGGTAACACAGCTCTGACCGCGGCAGCACGCACAAAATCAGGTCATATTGTCGTCCCCACTCTTCTCGAATATGGGGCTAATGTCAATCCCAGACACAAGGTCAACTGCAACCTCTTACCACCTCTTTTGGCCGCTTGTTCTGTTCGGGGCGGTTCCAAGGTAGTGGGACTCTTGTTGGAGCATGGAGCAGATGTCGAGGCGAACGCTGCCTATGGAAGCAGTGCCGCGCATTACGCTGCTTCGCAGGATTCAGACGAAGCGACTATTCGGCTTTTGTTTGAATACGGTGCCAACGTCCATCAATGCAATGCCTATACGAGTCCTCTTTTGATGGCTACATGGAACAACAATATCCCAGTAGTGCGATTCTTGCTCGAACACAATGCCAAGATTGATGTGACTAGTGAATATGGAGACACTGTATTGCACCTGGCAAACAATGCTGAAATGCTAGGCATCCTTTTGGATCATTGTCGTGACACCATGTCAGAGGACGAATTTGACAGCTTTCTCTTGCAACCAAACAGAAGTGGACGTATCGCTTTGAATGAAATTGGCTCGATCGAGATGGCGAAGCTCCTGATTGAGCAACCACGACGTGAGAATGGGCAACTTTTTCAAGCGTGCCAAGGACAGCTGGTATGGAACCAATGGGCGGGGTTGACGTTTCGAGATGAGATGGCAAGGTGCATCAAATCGCATCCAACATGGAGAGATGGTTCAGACATACTATCATATCTAGAGACCTTTGAGTGTCTTCCGTTGGCAGTCCCTGGTGACGTCGCGACGGCGTCTGTGAGCTGGACTACCACCAAAGGACGAATGCAGCCGGCGAGCAAAGAGCTTGCAGTGCGAATGAATCCGGAGCTGAACGACTTTCAGCAGTCAGCGATAAAGGAAGCCATGGCCTTGATCAAGGACGCGACAGATCTCCCAGAGTGCATGGCTCATGCAATCTTGGGACACCTCTCTCCATTGGATGTGATGAGGCGTAGCGCACCACGACATTTTCGTCTTTTTCAGCAGCAACACCTCGTGGATCTGTTTGTCCGTTGTGTACTGTCATTGTTGCTCTTTGCGGATATCATTGAATGGCTGTTTAAACACAAGGAACTGTGCTACTTGTACTATTCAAAGCTTGAGTACACTGTGCTGTTTTTATGGTTATGGAAGCTCTGCTACTGTATTGCATCGTACGGAATAGACTCTCTCGGGTCGAATTGAGAAGTCTGCTCCTCTCCCGCTCTCGCTTACTCTCACTCTACTTAATTAGACTAAGAGCTATTTCTAGCGAGATCAGTTGCAGTTAGTTCAAATCAATCGATAACCAGAAAATGAACGCGGAGTAACTCGATTCAATATAAGCTTCCAGAATTGTTCCATAAGTCCTGCCTGGATTTCTATTTCGAAAGACGCTGCGTACGTTCGTATTCTGTTGACAGACTTTCAGCCTTCCGTTGGAAAATTCCGACAAGCTTCGGCAAGTGACGTGGTTAGCAAAGTGCGAAAGTACATCATGATGTAGAACACACGCTTTCCTCAAGAATGTTGTCAACCCAACGGCCAGCCATCAGACAAGACCAAAACAGGTCAGAGGACTTCGGCTTTCAATAGTAAAGTCGGATGGTAGCTGGGTTGGATACCAGACACTTTACTTATATCCGAATCGTGGTACGATCGCAAAAAGTGCCTAACACATGGACAGAGTAGCGACAGATGCTAGTGATATTTATTACCCCGACTCCACGTCTACAGTTAGAAAACCGAATCACCAATGGTTCTGCAGATCCGTCTTTGCAGATACTCAGATAATAAATGTTTATCGAAAGCACGGTATGCAGGATATCCTTTCATCGGGTTCGACTTTCACCAGCTGCCACGTCGACTTGATCACGATTTGAAACTAACAATAAAGAGTATGACAGTTTTGTAATGTCCGCCAAAGTGTCATACTACAATCCGCAGGACTCCATAATCATCTACAGACATTTATTACTCGTGAAGAGCTGCCACCTCACGAAAAAGAGTCTTCCTTCCATGCACGAGAAGGGAAGTTACGTCGCACTGTGAGGTTGTCAAATCTGCTGCAAGAAAGAGGAGGGTCATCAATCTATCAAAGATAACTAAGCACAACAATTAATTAATTAAACGCACAACAACTGCTGACTAATATCGCCCAACGCGCAACCATGGATATCAGCCTTGGCGACGACACTAGCTTGAGCGATGCTCGTGTAGCCGCACCAAAGACTTTCTCATCGGCCCCCGCTGCCCCCACACGTCGCATGACGGGGTCTGAAAAAGCCATCATTTCGACGCACAAGTGGAGCAAACTTTCCAAACTCAAGCTCGAAGATCACGTGGCTGTGACGGACCCAAGGTATTGTGTCCTGCAAGGCATTGTTGCCTACGTCGGAGAAGTGCACTTTGATGACGGTATTTGGGTAGGAATTCAACTGACTGGACCGTCGGTGGGCAAGGGCAGCAACGACGGAAGCATCAATGGGAAGCGATACTTTCCCTGTGTTGGCAAAGCCAATGGTGTCTTTACTCACATTTCAGAAATTCAACGACGCATCAAGACTGGGACGGGTGATAAGAATTTTGATCTCATTCAGAAAATGAAGAGAACACCAAAGGCACAGCTTGCAGAATTGAAGTACCTCGACAGTCTCAAGAAGGAACGTGAATCGACGCTCCTCAATGAAGCCAAACAGCGCAAGGGACTCATCAACAAGGGTCTCATCAACATCAACCGCGCCAAGGATGAGATTTACATTCAACGGCTCAAGAAAAAGTCACTTCAAGAACTTCAAGGCACTCGCAATGGCGACGGCGAAGAACCTGATTTACAGTCCCTCCACGGCCCCAAACTAAAGTTTGCTGGCGTCACGTCGGTTCTCTGCGACGCCGATTACGAATTCCTCAAGGGCCTCCAACAAGCACAACAGAACTTTGTCATTACCGACCCCACTCTTCCCGACAATCCCGTCACGTTTGCCTCGCAAGCCTTCCTCAACATGACACACTACAGTCAGAGCGAAATCTTGGGCCGCAACTGTCGCTTCCTCCAGGGTGCCCTGACATCGCAAAAGGCCGTCAGTCGCGTCCTTCTCGCCATTGACGAAGGATCCGACTGTTCGACCGTCTTGTTGAATTATCGCAAGGACGGCACGACCTTTTGGAATGAATTCTTTATTACCGCGCTGCGCGACAAGAAGGGCAAGGTCAAGAATTACATTGGTGTCCAATGTGAGATATCCAAGGATGTGGCGGCCATGCGACACAAATATGCGGCCAAGTTTCTGGCGGCACGAGGGATTAAAGTGGAGCCTGTACGCGTCGACGAGTTTGACGACAATGATGACGCTCTACAGAGTGCAGTGGAGAAGGCTGCTACTACCAAACAACGCTCCGAACGTAGTGTACAAAGCGTTCCTCGCCAACACGAGGGGGCTACTACTACTACTACTACTCGATCCAACAGTCGAGGACGAGCGCAGCAGCAGCAGCAGCAGCAAGCCATGGAACAACAGCAACAAGCCATGCAGCAGCAGCAGCAGCAGCAGGACTACGGTGGCGGCGGTGATGCCCGCGGTGATGCACTGAAGCAACTCCATCAACAACGCGTGCAACAGCATGCCGAACAACACGCGTCAAGACGTCATCAGCAGCAACAGCAACAGCAGCAACAACAAATGCAGCAACAAGCACAACGCAATCACGAAATGTCGATTCGATCTAGATCGACCCATCGTGCACCTCAACCACCGCAATCGGAAGGACCCTCCTCCCGTACTGCCGGTGGTCGGCATTCGCATATCATTGATCCACAGACGCAAGCACGACGTGATCGTATGCAATTCATGACACCCACACGTGGTCGGTACCTCGAGGGACGCTCCGCCGCAGCAGATGCTCCACCCACCACCTACAGAGAAGTTGATTTCAATCAGCAGCAACGTCGCTTTGATCCAGCAGAACAAGCCTACGGTTATCAACAACAACAACAACAGCAGAGACCACCCTTGGAAATTGGTGGTGATGTCGTCGATCCAAGAATGATGCAGCAGCAGCAACAACAACAAATGTACATGAATCGTGGTGGGCCTGGACAGCAGCCGCCGCAGCAATTCTTGAGTCAAGAAGAAGAGTGGTATCGACAGCAACAGTTTGCGCAACAGCAAAGTAATATGGCGCAGAATATGAGCATGGCGCAACAGCAAAGCATGGCGCAGCAACAAATCATGATGCGGCAACAGCAGCAGCAGCAACAACAACAACAATATCCTTCGCAGGCCCAGCTGGAGGAAATGAGGTACCGACAGCAAGTGAATCAACAAAACGCCTACGACTTTCGAGGGATGGGAGGATCTGGAGGATCAGAGGACCAAAGCAGCGCGGTTTCGGCATCCTCTCGTCCCGCACCATCGTACAGAGCTGGACAAGATCCTCCAGAGTTTAGTCATCGCGACTTTGCACATCAACAAATGATGGCGAGACAAGCTTCTTCGGGTCGAAGCACGGGTGGTCGAAGTCAATCCTCGGGACGGTCCAGGAGGAGTCAATCCTCGTCACGAAGCCAAGACAATAACAACAACTATGGTGGTGGTGGTGGTGGCTACCCGCCCCAGATTGTACCAGCCGCAAGAGATCAGGGTTATCCCAACTTCAACAAGGGCGGTGGTGGCGGCGACAGGGACGAAGTGACCCATCACAACATGATGGATCCTGCGTCTGCAAGATATCACCCCAGTGCCCAGCAAAGTGCATCTCCTATGCCCTCCATGACATCCTCGTCTGCTGGTTCGTCGGCTCCCAACTCGCTCCTATCTGGGTTCGAGGCACCAGACCAGTCACCGGGCGATGAAAATTATGGGAATCTCTTGCCAGGTATTCTTTACTAGAGAGAGAGAGAGGGGAGAAATATTATATATTTCATAAAGGAAGCGACAAAGCAGAAGTCAGAGTGTAAGAAGTCAGAGTGTCATCGAATCACAAAATCATCAGAGTATCAGATCCATACTAGAGAGAGAGAAGAGAGAAAATATGAATGTAAGAAAGACGAGTATCATCGAATCAAAATCATCAGAGCATCAGATCAGTTAGAAAGTGTACATCCTATCAAGTAATAAGCTAGAGATCGAAAAAGTTGGAAAATGACTCACTGCATTCTTATGAATTATGCCTACTATACTAATTGTTAACACCGTCCTGTTCAGAATCTTGCAAAAGGAGTTGCGCGTCCTCGATCGGTATATCCGTGGAAGCGGAGAATCCATCCTTGTCAACGAACCACTCCGGGAGCATTACACTTATGGACTTTCAGTTGGGGCCGCACTTGGGAACGACGTATAGTCGTCTCCTTTGGGATTCGCCTCGACAACCAGCTCCTCTGCAGCAGGAGCAGGACACGACACATCTTGGCAATCCCAAGTATTGCCATCACAGGAACACTCTTCTGTAGGGTAAGGAGTCCCGCTGCAATCTGTAGTACCAAAGTAACAAGTCTTGACGGTTGTGCAGGATTGATTGTCATTTGGGGAGACATTCTTCTTCTTATTGCATTTCTTCAGTGGTTTGCTCCCTGTATATTCCGCCTTGACAGCATCATACCATGGTTGAGTAACAATGGCGGCAAAGGATGTGTGACACACAAGCGCCAGGAGCACTAGGAACAGAGTATTGGTAGTCATCGTAATGAGAGAATTTTGTTTTTTTGTGAAACAGGTGCTCTCTCTCTGTTCGTGGTTTTCTTTAGAGAGTAGGTTGTGTGTAATCTTGAAAAGTACTCGTAGCCTGGCACGCTCCACAAGGCTATAATGTTTTTGTCACTGGCGCAGGCATGGTCATCTATCAAGCAGACACTGGCCCATTGCGGTTAGCAGATTATGGCATATTAGTAGAGCAGGTTGCAGAACCGTTGCATGGAAAGAGAGACATGACGTGGCGCGACAGCGTACCACACTAACTCGTGGATCACACAGCCCAACTCACCTATAATCGTATAAATATTGAAGGAGCAAGAGACACGCACTCACCACATCGTATAACGATACATGTAAAACCCGCTTCCGCGTCTTGCTGTCATCCAACCAATATCTATTAACCGCATCGTTCTTTTAACGGGCTTCATCTTTTAACCGGCTTCAAGTGACTATCGTGTTGCACGAGACGCCTCGCTGATGGCTTACACTGATCATTGTAAACGGACGGGTGGCAGTCAAGAAGGACCCACTGGGAGGAGGTTGTCACCACCTCAATGCCTTGTCGCTTACTTTTACAAGGCCGCCAAGGACGTCATCGTTCGACCTACAGGCTCATAGTTCTCTCATATTTGGATTTGAGGCAGAAGAAGCACCCAGTCAGAATCACACGGCGGCAGTGGTATTGACAATTTGTTGCCGAGCATGCTCTGCTACGAAGAAAAAGACGGTGTTACAAGAAGGGGCCTGCTTCCCTGCTTCTCGGAAGCGACGAAACGCAACGCAGAGATTTAAAGAAAAGGAGACTACAATCAAACCAGTGCCATGTCGACCCTACCAAACAAGTTGGAGATCCAACCAGTCCCTTTTTGGAGCCGAAACATCCAACCAATCTATTAACCGCATCGTTCTTTTAACCGGCTTCAAGCGACTGTCGTGTTGCACGAGACTCCTCGCTGATGGCTTACACTGATCATTGTAACGGGTGGTAGTCAAGAAGGACCCCCCACTGGGAGGAGATTGTCACCACCTCAATGCCTTGTCGCTTACTTCTACAAGGCCACCAAGGATGTCATCGTTCGACCTAAAGGCTCATAATTCCCTCGTATCTGGATTTGAGGCAGAAGAAGCACCCAGTCAGAATCACACGGCGGCAGTGGTATTGACAACTTGTTGCCAAGTGTGCTCTTCGACGAAGAAGAAGACGGTGTTACAAGAAGGCCTGCTTCTCGGAAGCAACAAAACAGACTACAAGCAAGCCAGTGCCATGTCCACCCTACCAAACAAGCAGGAGATTCAACCCTTTGCAAGCAATGACTCTCCGCTAAATTATTGCCTGCTTTATTTACAGATTCTCACATGCGATATCCTCTTCAGAATCTTGAATCGCCTCAATGATAGAAGGGTCCTGCTTCGATCCTTGCCAACAGAGACGCCTCATCTACTACTACACTCAAATTGGAGACGCACTTGGGAAGTCGGTGTACTCCGTTCCTTTGGGCGGCGCATTTACTTTCGGCGGTGCAGCAACAGGACACGAAACATTTTCGCACTGCCAGTTACTTCCATCACAGGTACACTTCGCCGTAGGATAGGGACTTCCATCGCTGCATTGTACGTTACCAAAGTAACAGACCTTGGGGGTTGTACAGACTTGCTTGTCCTCTGGGGCATTGTTGTTCTTCTTGTTGCATTTCTTTAGAGGTGGGGAAGCATCACCATGTTTCTCTGCAATAGCATTATACCAAGCCTGAGAGGCAGACGATGCATGACACACAATCGCCAAGAGCAGGAAGAAGAGAGATTTGGTAGTCATCATGATGGAACTTTTGCTCTTCTCTTGAAATTGTGTGGGTGGCAAGGCGTAGAGTATCAATAGGGTCATTTCAGTACCGTTATCAGAGAGGCGTGAACCAAACCTGTTTTCACGATGACACGAGGTCATTCCCATTGTTCTTTACGCTGGCCCCGCATGATGTTAACCGGCGGGTCAGATGACTATGCCTTCAATGACTTTTGGTTTGTTGATGGCATCTAGTTTGGAGGCCTTCACCTTCATTCACTCACCACTTTAGTCAGGGTGGAAGTCCTTTCTTGTTGCACTTTAGCAGCTAGTCGTAATCGTAACGTGTATGATGGAAGTTACCTGGTCGGGACTCGTGATGTCCAGCAGTATGCGTTCAAGAGTTGAGCAAGACGTAAAACAATAATCTCGACTGGGAGGCCAGCTGCTCTGGTGCTGCAGTGTACTGTAGTTTGCCAAGGCGGTGCTCCCAGAGAAGCTCCCCACCAAGGGTGGTAACTACGAGCAGTCCGGAACTCGATCTCTCTTCAACCATCAACCGCGAAGCGCTCGCACCCATATTATAATTCAATGGCAGAAGTTCCAGGACGCGTTCGCCGGGTTGCATTACAAAAGACGACTTACATGGAGATACTAATATCAACGTGTAGCAGTGTGCAGAGGGAATATCCTTTTGAATTCCATACATCTTTGCGAGCAGCCCAGATCTGTGCCGAAGACCCCAAAATGGAAATGGCGTCAACTTTCTTGGCAACTCCAGTCAGTTCCAGGATTGAAGTTTTAAGGGAGAGGTTCGGTGACTATTAATTTGGCTGTCCGTTAGATAGATTGGTCATACAGACAACCAGCCGTGTATTGAGATGCCGGACCGTAGCGCCCTTTACAAAGAGCGCGAAGAAATTCTAGCTAGTCCAACCACAGAGCAACAACACGCGCTGCTTCGCGGGGAGGAAAGCATCTCTTTAGTTCGTAGGGCGACCCGAGATCTACGGTATGGTATGGATTGCGGTGTTCTCTGTTGAAGAAGAAAAAGAGTGCGAACAACCTACCTCTACACATGAATAATGGCAACTGATGCTGTGGCCGCGATAAAATGTGGAGGCAGACTCTCATGGCTGTCACAAGTGGTATAAGGCTTATATTTTTATTCAGACATGTTATTTTAAATAAAAGGAATGCGGTATTCAATTGTTTATAGTACGAGCATAGAAGTTCGTTGCTACTGTCCACTTATGTCTCTGACATGTATGTCGCAGCGACTTTGCGTCTGATGCACGAAAGCAGTACCTGTATGGTACAAGTAAGGTAAAATAACCAGTTGTGATTGCGTAAAATAATCCTTATCCCGCTACGACGAAGGTTCTATGCATTCACCAGACTTGGGTTTTATATGCTCTGATCGCTTGGCCCTTTCCCCTCAAAACGCCAAGAGCATCAACGTCTAAGGAGCCATTGCAGCCCCGTATTCAGCTCATTATTCAACACTCGGTGCTCACAGAGGAAGAGACAGCGCCGCCCCTGGTTGTTTTATAGTTTGCTTTGCCCCTATCTCACGTGTTCTCTGTTCGACACAAGTCATTGTGCACACAAAGCCCAATGTCCGCAAGTCTTGGGACACCCATGGGCTCCACGGATGGTACGTTGGCCCCTCTCTCGAACATTACTGGTGCTACAAAATCTATGTTACCTCCACCCGTGCATGCCGAGATTGTGACACCGTGGAATTCTTCCCCACAAACGTCAAAATGCCGGCAACATCCACCAAGGACATGACCATTCAGGCAGCCTTGGACCTGG
>JAVCKV010024658.1:1049-24769 GCA_032274145.1 Herpochondria borealis | reverse complement strand
TACTGTGGTGTTGACTGTTTGTGGTTGCTCCATCTAACCCACAACTCGACCCTCGTTACTCTAGCACTATCATCAGGAATGGGGACGGTAGTCTTTCGTATCTACTTTAATCGAGTTGCATTTGCTAACTGGCGCAAAAGTTCCGTACCAGTGCCTTGAACAGTTGGCGATCAAGAGAACAACGAGCGAGGGTTTCTTTTTCGCCTAGAGCATGTGACTGCACATGTCGGCGTGACAGGGTAATAAGAATAGTTCGGTATTATTATCCTATAGATGCAAACGTATGTAGGTGCCAGTAGTCGCCTGCGTCCATCAGTCTGTACAAATATGCCGTATTAGATTGCTGCCAACAAAGGCCGTTCGAAAGCCAGGATTTGCAATCAATGTATTCACATCCCCCTCCATGTAACAGTCCCTGTTGCCAATGCAACCCTAACGACGTCGTTTATTGTTGCGAGGCTCGCTAGAAGATTCATCGTCACGTCGTTTTTTTGTTACGAGGCTTGCCAGAAGCCACAGCGGCATTAGCAGCCTGTTGGCCAAACGTGAATTGCGAACGTGCTGACTTGATCAAAGAAGTAGCCTTCATAGCTTTCAAATGAGGTACTGATGCTGCTTCTTGACAAGCTGCAACACGAGGAACTGGGGTTGCTACTGGTTGAGGATTTGCTGGTGTCGGAGGCACACCTGGAGTGGTTGGATTTTGTGTTTTCGTGGCTTCACCAAAAACGAAAGTGGTTGCAACAGGTGTCTTGGGAGGAACTGGTGCTGCTGGTTTAAACTGGAAGGAACCTGCCTTGTTTGATACTGAAAGATCTGCAAAGGGGTTGCATGATACTGGTGCATCTCCAGGTGCCGGAGCGGGTGTCGCGGCGGCAAGAGCTGGTGCACCACCAGCGCCACGAGGTTCAGGTGTGGTAGTTGTAGCAGGCACGACAGCTACTGGGGTTCCTCCAAACTCACCAACAAGCAGAAGCTGGTGTTCCTTTAGTAGCTGCAGCAAGAGCTGGCGTACCACCAAATCCTCCAGGTTCTTTCCTCTCAAGCGCTACACCAAGAGTGGAGGCTGTTTTAGCTGTTGTTGGCAAAGCAGAACCAAACCCAGATGGCGCAGGAGCAGGCGTCGAAGATGTTCCACCAAAAGTGGACGCTACCGCAGTGCCAGGAGCACCAAGAGTTCCACCCAACCCAAACTTCACCTCTCCTTTGACAAGGATGATTGCCGCGCAGTAGTAATAGTAGCTGCTGGAGCAGCCGAGGCAGACCGAGTCGTTGGAGTAGGGTTAGGAGTTTTCGAAACACGTGGTGGCCAAACGGCAGATACAAGAAATGGTCTAAATGTATAGCAGTATTAGCGGTCACGGCGTGAGATCCTTGGTGAGATGCCGGCATCAGCAATTGCGACTTGCGTGCCTTGTTGTTTATGATTGGAAGAGAGTTGGAATCGATTGGAAGAGAGTTAGAATCGCGCATGGTAGCACAGCGACAAAAAGTATGGCATGCTCGGACGAGAGCGTTTGCCTGCGCGATGCTGGTCTTGCTCTTCAGCAGTATGCTTGGTTACAGAGAAGATCGGTATCAGGAATGTCTGGGATCAGATAGAGCAAATCGGCGTGTTACAGCATTATCTTGATTTAGTTGCTTGCGTTGCGCAATGTTGTCCTCCAAAAGATCCTGCCACTTTTGGTCCTCCACGCATTGTTCTGCCATGAGTTGCCAAGCAACTAGTTTCTGGGTGCAATTTCAGTTCAAAAGCTGTTGATTCTTATTTCAAATCGGAAATGTTTGAATCGCTGATTCGATTCTTTGCTAGAGCAAATCCAAGGTTGATACCATCCACGAGGACCAATAGACATCATGATGAGATGAGCGTGATTGTCGTTCATGCCCTTCATGCAGTAAAACAGCACGAACAACAACAGCAACTGTTGCCTCGCCCTGATGCACGTTTCAAGACTATTTTTTCATGTCCGGTATTATAAGCATTTCACACTGAGTTGCTTGGATCCAAGCTGCGTTTTGCGTTTTCTGTGACCTCTGATATGCTGGTGCGTCCCCTCTTTATCCACTAGTTTACTCACCTGCAGTGAGTGGGATTGTTTGGCCTATGAAACACCTCTTCTATTATGTAATAGCAAGGTTATGTTTCCACTACAACAAACGTTCGAACAGTTTCGCAGTACATTGCTGCCCCTTGTGTCGCATAGTCGTGCAGCGAGCCTTGTTGAATCGCAATGATGCTTGCGTTTACATTAAGTATCCGACGCAATCCACATCAGAGTAGCTACTACTCTAGAGAGAGTGTAGAGTTTGGACCAAAATCTAGAGTTTTAGTACCATCAGTCCTCGCTAAAGCAAAGCATATCTACAAGAAATTTCTGACGCATTCACTGGTTTGTAGGGTGGTATACTACATTGGAGGCTCAAACCCAGGGACGAAGTATCCGTGACCGGTCTTGTCCTTGTCAAGACTATCCACATGTGCCTTGGCAACAACCGCAAGTGCAGCTAATCCATCAGTGGGCATCCCGTATATTTCTGCAGTTTCCTTGATAAACGGTGGATAATGAGAGGTTGTTGGTCCAATAGCAATGGGAGCTCTTGTGGGACGAAGAGTTGTTGAAGTGTCAACAACAGGACGACGCGTTGGAAGAGAATGTACTGGTGATCGAGGCGTTGGAGGATCAACAGCAGGGCAACGAATTGGTGGATCCACTGGAGAAGGTTCTCCAGCTTCACCAAAATGCAGATAATTGTGTTCGTCGTCTCAAACGTCTGTGTAGATTGGATATATGTGTCGTTTTGCGAAGGGATCCCAACTCATTTGTTTGGATTGCGTCTAACAACATTAAAGGATCAACAAGCTTGCGCAAAAGGAAATTGGAAGCAAGCGTAGCTTCAACATGGCGACTTCATTGAGGACTCACAGGGAAAGATAGCAGCTGTTCCAATCGCAGTTTTCTGGCGTTGTACACATAATTAGACCGTTCTATTGGGAAAAAAGAAAGTTCTAAACGTGGGTTCTGTGACGTACATTCACAACGTTGTGAAATCCTCACCATATTTGTCTTACAACCATCCGTATGTCTGCGCGACACAACCAAAGGGATCGTGAAGGCTCCAAGACACATGTATCATAGCATTCCCTCTCTTATTTGTTCTGTGTAGAGCATCAGTGTAATGGGGGTGGTAAGACATACATGACATCCATTTGTTTCACCAACTCAATATCGGTGCGACAAATACCAGAGGATTGACTGGATTGCTCGTTCCCGCACCCTTTTCTGGACGCGACATAGGCTCACAATCAAACAATTGTATCCCCTGGCAAGAACAACCATAAACCCCACGTTTTGAAACACGAAAAGGTAGGTTGATTCAAGACAAATACGCATCTTTCTGGCATACGAGGGCCTGCAAGGATTGCACGAAAAGCTTCTTGCCTCAAGACTGCAAGCTGCAAGTACAGGAATCAAGATATACCTTTGTTCTGCACCGACAGCCCGCTGTTCACTCCTCTGCTTACGCTCACCAACATCGCACTGATCTCGCCCGTTAAGATACTCTTTTGACTACAGACCATGCTTTGCAAAATCTTCTTGTCTCTTTTCCTTGTGGTCTTTGTCACTGGAGAGGTTCAGTCATCCATTGAAAAGTTCAATGGCGTCGACGAGGAGCATTCTACTTCCTACCTCCGTCGTGGACTTGGAACACCAGTCTGGTCTTTCGTTAGTTGTGGGGGAAACAAGAAGACTTGGCTCGACGTTGCACCTGGCCACTATAACGACTGCTGCAACCCGGGTTGGTACCAGGGTAAGAGGTATGTGTGCAGCAAAAGTCGCCACGCGGTTTCGGGCGTTGACTCGTGCTACCAACTTGGAGGGCAGTGGCACGAATGCTGCCCCAACAGCAATGACGATACTTGCTAAAAGTTCCACTTCTTGCAATACTTGGGCCACCACAACTAAAGCTCAAAGTCTCGATTGGTAGTGCTGGGCTATCATACTACCAACGATACTCATGAAGCTTGACCTGAAGTGCACCTTGGATCCACTTTCAGTCATCAGCATGGCAGATTAGGAGCAAAGTAGAAAATATAATCCTCAATTCACTAGTAAAGATCATTGTGTGAATGATTCGATTTTCGTTTTCATCATGGCCGCTATGAGCATCGCTCTGTCGAGTCTATTTTCACAGTCAACATACATCTCTTGCAAAACGTGGCGACAACATTGGACAGATGAGCTTCGGTCTTCGCTCGATGTCTGAGAAAACCCTTCTGGGTTCTCATTGTAAGGTTGCTCATTGTACCTCATTGCATCTTTGTGACCTTGGATCTGGTTGATGTTCGGAGGAAGTTGGAACTGTGAATGGGTGCTCAATAATAGAGTACGCAGAGAACCGTAACAGTAGGGTAGATAATACTGGCGAGTCCAATCAGTACATGCAGACGATTGCAGGTACTATGTATATTCAATTTGGAATTGCGTGCGATGATGGCAAGCAAGCAATCATCGTTCGGACTCACAACATTGGACCGCGACGATGGCTTTTGACAAATCGAGTATGGGAACCGCATACGTACTAATGATGTACCAAGAAGACTTCTATGTGGTCGTGCACGGTTGGCTCACGACGCCACTTGACACTGCGAAACAGCAAGTTCGAAAGTCGGCTGTGATAGAATAGAGTGCAACAGTAAGCTATGAATTGCTACTAGCTTGTCGTGACAGCAGCGTAGATCACTACTGAATACTGCCCTGGTAGTACCCTACCTTGTATGCAGTCTACTTTATTGACTTGGCTGATTGCTTACTCAAACACTTCATAATGAAAATCAAAGGCGACATATCGGTCGGAATATTTGGCACAAGCCTTGCGACACAGGTCGACGATGCGAAGCGGGGCACAGACACAAACCGCCACACGGGGCTGGTGATTCCGCAACGCACCGTGACGAGCTTCACGGAACAGATTTTGAATATCGGGACGACCAATCGTGACAAAGGGCGGCATGCGACGCTTGGTGGCACATGACACTTGCTTGCTCGTCAAGTATACTTGAAGGTCGAGTGGCGACTCCGTTGGGTTCCTATCAAAGGCATAATCGAGGAAGGACTCGTCAACACTATGTTCGTCGCCGGCCTTCCAAGGAGCGTGAGGCGTGTCCACGTTGAAGCTAATGCTCTTGTTGGTCCGCCGATTCTTCTCGTTACTTCCAGTCTCCATATCAGTTGGTTGCTCGTCAGCCTCACCATCCTTGTCCCAGTAATCAAGATCTTGACTGGGATAACACTGGTTTAACTGAGCATCCGTATCTTTTCCAGGCGGAACCATTGATAGAAGCTGTGTTGCAAGTCTCATTGCGCCGTCAGCGCCCGATTCGATGCTATCAATCGATGGACGTCTTGGTGCTCGCTTCTTCTTGGAGAGTCGCTGGCTGAAAGCCTGCTCCAAATCAACACTAGAGCTAGCCATCAAATTGGTTCTGTCGGGTAATGGCAGCGACGATGTCGTTACGAGACATCGAATGCTCTCCCGACGAACCACATCCACCTCTGGCATGACCACTGGATCTCGTTCGATCCAGACGAAGGACAGCTTTTTGAGTTTCCTCGTGCCGTGGTTGTGTTCGTACATGAGCGAGTTGCACAGGGATTGCATGGGCGTGACACCAATACCACCACTAAAGAGCATGACAGTCTGGTATTTGTATGGATTGGTCAAATCGACTCCGACGGATCCATAGGGACCTTCCATGAGCACCGAAATCTCCTGGCGTTTCTTGGCCATGGAGTACAATCTCGTGGTCCAGTCTCCACCCTTGCGAATGTGAAGAGTCACAACCTTTTGTTTGGGACTGCTCGAGAGACTGAATGGGTGCCACTCGAGATATCCCAACTTTGGAACACAGAGGTAAATGTATTGGCTAGGATTGAAGTCAAACCCATCTTGCTTTGGGAAGGAAAGTTCCACGACAGTGTCACTGATGAGTTCAAGCTTGGCCTTTCGAGGGTACCGAAAGAAGGGCATGTACACCTTCCGCACCAGCACGTCGAATCCCCATGTGAGACTGACCAAGAGAGGCACAAGAAAGCCAGTGTGGTAAAAGGCAGCGACCATCAAAAAGACGGCAAGGAGAGCGTGCACCAAATAGAAGAACTCAAAAATCTTCTTTCGGATTATAGGTAGAGCTGTCACGATCATAGCAGTCATGAAGAGTATGAGTAGCAACCCACCCCTGTTGACAGTGTCTCGAAAGAGGAAGTGGAAGAAGTTGCCGCTGCTGTCTGGTGTGAGTGGGTGCACAAAGGCAACATAGGTGTGGAGCAAGCTGTTCAAATAGGCAAGTCTGGCGGACAGCTTGTGGTATTTGACGGCTCGTTCGACTGGCATCCCGAGGAAGAAGGTCAAAAGATTGTTCTTAGTTGCCGTGGCAAACGCAAAGATCAACGGGGTGCGACAGGCGTGACCAGAGATGGATACGCTTGGATCAACGGCGGAGAATAGTATTCCCATTGTCAAAAAGGCGAAGAAAGGAATCAGGAGAAAGAGCTCGCTCCATGTGAGGATGATCTTGATCTTGCGAAGCCAGCGGCTGCAAGGGATTCGGTTCTGCAGTGGATAGGCAATGTCCCAACGTAGATCGTAGAATCTCACTATGGCGCTGAGAAGCTTTGGATGGCGGCGAAGGAAGAAGTAAAGAAGTGGGGTTTCGAGGGATGGGTGCGGATCGTTGGTGAAGTCTTCCGTCTCCTTGGTTGTAGCGAAACTACTTGGTTGTTCGATATCAATCTCAAATGCCGTGTGGGTACTCCGATGCTGCTTCCTTTTTGGACCGGAAGGCAACTCAGGCTTCCTATTCTCGCTCGTTGAACCCTCACTTGCGAGAGTTTTGGCAAGTGACTCGCCGCTTCTGTCAGCGAGCGCTTCGATCGGACGATGGGATGCAGATGTATGAGGCACAGAGAGATTACAGTCAGGCAACACTGGGTTCTCGCCCGACATCTCGATAAGCAAGTTAATCGCGAGTTCCTCGACGAAGAGTACGTGTCGTTGATGTTGCAGTATGACGAGGCTGAATTTATGAGGCCACGTTGTAAGTGATCAGCTAAGCGGTCTGGCTTCGGCCTCCTGCGTGTATCTACTCCGATGACGTTCCGTAGGTCCACCTAGAGTACAGGCAAAGCTGCCGGCTTAGGCCTCCTGCGTGTATCTACTCCGCTGACGTTCCGTAGGTCCACCTAGAGTACTTATAGGCAAAGTTACGTGGTGTGACGTTCGTGTCCCGCTTTTCGACTCCGTCGTGTTATACATGTGCACAACCTTGTCAAGAATAGTCGTGTTTCCATGCGTTTATACGCGAACAAGTTTCGATCTTAACAACACTTCTTGTCCTATTAAATAGCTTCTCTGCTGTCCGGCTGTGTTTAATTGCTGTCGCCATTTTAGAAGTTGCGTTGGAGTAGGCAATCGAATTCAACTGATGGCGTCCAGAGATTTTATGTGTTGCATGTCTCTATATGTCCTTGGCGAAGATTTGCACCAATACAGCTCGAGCCCTGTGAGCCCTGTTCCTCCCCCACGATGAGGAGGTCTAAACGTGTGGTACGACTGTTGCGTCCAGGAGAAGAGACATTTGCAACTGGTGGCCTAGCGAAGGCAGAAGCCAGTTGGGTGGTCGCTGGCATGATGAACTATTCTTCAACTTCCTGAACTTGCAGTGACAAGAAGCTTTCACACTTCTTGTCTCGATCTTGACCTCTAATGAGAAAATGACCGTCGCCGGTTTGTAGAGTGGCTCAAATTCTACGCCTTCCGAGGACGACGTCACAAGCCACGGGACTGACTCCTGGGCTCTTGGTTCTTGTTCTCTTCCATTTGCTCCTTCGAATTTATCTGCCCAATTTGCCGAGTACATGTCAGAATGTGCGGAAGACAATAGCTTCATGTATGAACATTTATCCTTAAGCTCAACATCTACCTCATTTCCAAGGAATGCAGCCATGTGTATTGTTGCAATCGTACCAATCTCTGTCGTGACAAGTAGTTTGTGGTCGCACTTGTCTCCAAGACTGCATGAGCCGCGTCTCTTCTGCGTTTGATCTAAAGCAACATAAAAAGATGTACTCGGAGTACATGGAGTATCGCATATGTATTATTCTTGCCGAGGAGCCACAGGATCCTGAATCAAGGCACCCCCCATTTAAGAACAGAGATGCCTTGCGTCTTTTCAAACAAATGGAGAGCGCCAGCTTCTCTCCTTTGATTGTTGGATCCCTCCACGCCTTTCTAAGCCAACAGCAACGTAAGTAGGTGCGTCCCCGCATCCTGGAGATGCTGTCACATGCAGATTCTTCAGTCATGATGGAGACCACGATGGCGGCGGCCCCAATGATTGCTGCTTGCCATGATAGCATGACAATTCTCGCAGCCTGAAGCTTGTGACAATGATAAGATTATAGTAGTGCCTTCGTAAGTGGTGCTTGCTGGAGTAGGTTGGGTCTTCGTTTTAAAAGTACTAATTCTGTTGACGACGAGACCTACTGCGTTGATATCATCGACATCATCGTCAAAGCCATGCTCTTTGGTTGCGAGCATTGTTCGACACATTCATCCCCGCAAATATCATTTCTAAGTTCTGTGCGTGGTTCAATATCAAAGGATTTAGATTCAAGATATTCTGATTCTTCCGGTACATCACTCACAAACCGCAGTACATCCTAATGTGTTTAGCAGTCGGCTGATCATATACTCCGAGTATACGCAAGGGTATGACGCAGAGCTACCTGGTATGTTCACAAGATTCCGTTGACATGCATTTATGTATTGATACGTAGGGACGGGTTGGGTTTGTGCTATCAACTGGCATCCTCGTTGGTGTAAGCGTGACAACACTGGATCGCGGGTAGTTTTGACGATTTTCGCTCTTGCGCCGAGCACACTCTAGCGATGCATGTGACCCTCTCGGTTCTCATTGTAGGTTGGTCGCGACGTCTTTTACCTTTGGGGGGCATATTCTGCAAACCGGTTCTGGATGATGAAAATCGAACTGTGAATGGGTGCTGCGTAGAGAACCGTATAACAGCACAGCAGATGTAAATCAGTACTCCGGAGTACTAGCGAACCCGAACAGTACTGCACGACTATTCGTACATGTTTATGTTGGCAAGAAAGCTATGAATCGTTCGGACTTTGGCATGATGAAGATTGGTTATTATGCGTATTTCAACCATCTTAAACAACTTACTTCAGCGCGCATTTTGGGCTTTGCAATCAGAAAATCTGAGCACGTAGCTCACCACTTGGCCATGTTGTAGTATGAATGTTGAGATAGATCTTTCGTTGCAAGACAGCCTCGTAGAGAGATGCGACATTGTTGATTGTGACTCCGCAGTCCGCGTCGTCCATAATGTGCTTAATATTTGCGTTTGTAAAGATATCCTGAACTACAAACCCATCATAGTCAACTCCATCCGCCTGATTTGGAAAGAATTCCACGACAAGGGGCCCGCTTTCTCCTGCGACAGCGCAGTGTAGGTGAGCTTTGGTGACACCCTGAATGTCCTCCAAGCGCAGTTCGAATTCGAAGGCATCGAAATCTTTCTGAAATTTTAGCTGTAGTTCAGCAGAAGCTTCGGTGTTGTAAACAGGCGTAGGGACTTCCTGGGGGCCACTTCCATTGACGGTGAACTTCTCGTGGAAACGAGAAGCACTAGAATTGAGAGGGAGGGCGATGAGGGAGAGGACTTGGAAGAGCTTCATTGTTTGAAAGATGCTTGAAGAAGAGATTCGAATATTTTGTGATGTGGCAGTTGATTTGTGAGAGCAAAGGGAAATGACCTACCAAATCTTGCCAGTTATGACGGGACATACTCAATACTTGGTACCTACAAGTACACGTACCCGGCCACCAGTTAGCACTTCCCGGTGCAAAGAGAAGAAGTTTTATACCATTTCCGTCTACGTCCGAATTGGTATGTGTAGACATTCAATAGCTTTCTGAACTTGATGGGGAGTCGGCAAGACTCGTCATGCAGAAGCATTTGAACGCGTGGTTCGAACTATGTCAGCTGGCATAGTTCGAACCATTATTGACCATACCAATTGGCTCGCCAGTTCCCAGAAGGCAGCACTGTGTGGCGCTGGTCCCCACAATCAGAAGCATCTGAGATACAGGCTAACCTGCAGAAAGAACGAAGTACGAATAGAGGCCGGTTAGCATTTTGGAAGGTGATGTGTAGTGTACAGTAGCAAGTAAATCTGCACTGTCGGCTTTCCAATATGACACCTGGAATAGACTTCATTCAGAATCTTGTTGCTCACAACCTCTCGATTCTAATCTATCCTTCTTGGTCCAATGCTTCAAACTCCAGAGAAGAACGGTATAATGCAGTTCCATTCAGAGAGCCTTAGAAAGTTGATCAACGAGAAGGGAGAACAGCTGCGAAGGGCGGAAGCAACGAAGAAGCCTGAAAACGATCATTTTGAGAGCAACTACAGTCGTGCTTTGACGTTCCTTTGCACTTCCGTTCGAATAAGCACATCGTGGCTCAGGTCATCGACGACAAGAAGGGTACGACCTTGACGTCGGCGTCGACCCACGAGAAAGAGCAGCTGGGATGGCCGCGCCAGCAACGACCAAAGCTGGTGGGTTGCTGAGGATATGCCGAGGACGTAAGTCAACCATCATTTTCTTAGCTATACTGTAGCACACCTAGCCCGACCGTTCCGTTGCGCTCTCACTACTTTTCAACCAAACCTCTTTCTCACGTCAATCTAAACAACGCCAGAGAGACCGAAGTTACACATGTGCATTTTGTGAAACCATTGTTGTACTTGTTTTGATAAGAATATGAGACAACAAGAAGCTAAGAAAACACGACGCAAGGTAATCCCAATACGATCGGTTACACTTTAAAGACTTTCGCTGGCGTTTCAAGTCTTCTAAATGAAAATACAACGTCGTACTGTAATTCTTCATTATTGTCTCATCAACAACAAATCGCATTCATCTTCTCCTTTTCCCATCACCCCTTTTTCATATTGTCACCGGCGGGAATCTCGCACCTGAAAGGCACATCAAACATTCAGAGCATTATCCTAGGGATCGTCGTATTCGCATTGATCCAGAAACTTCTGTGCATCGAACTCAACAGCTGCCCCTCCATCCAAAAGATGGTCACCAGCAGGAATATGGCATGTGGTAGGCAGATCAAACTGCCATCGAACCGCTTGGGTACCTGTGACCCCCGTGTTACAGGCGTGAGCATTTGCAACAAATTCCATGGTTTCTGACATTCCCAATTCTCCCGGAGGACGTTGGTCATTGAGAAAGCGTAGCTCACTAGGCTCCGTATCATCTTGTGATGGTGCAATGCGCCTCCAAATCTCGATGTACAGGTGAGCTACCTCGTAACGCTTGATGAGAACAACATAGTTGAGATTGGCCCAATTATGTCCTTCTGTCGGAGAGCAAAGAGCGTATGCCCGGCGGCGAAGGGCCGGAAGTGACTGGGAGACTCCAACTTCCAAAAGCACTCTGGAGTCTTTGGATCGCTCACCAGAGCGGAACCAAAAGACATCAGGGTTCTGATCGCCATGTGCACCAGATCCGGTTTTGAGATAGCTAGCATTGCCTTCGTACAGGATGGGAAAGTAATAAGCTTTTCCAAGAAACTGACGCAGAATACCGTGGTCTGGTGCGCACGCCTGCGTGATGTAGACAGTTCCACTTGCGCGTATCTCAGATTTATGGAGACCTATCTCATTACCTCTCAGCCAATCACTGAAAGCTTCACGAGAAACTTGCTTTACAAGAACGATCGGACCAATGTGGGACCTATCGTTGCATTTTTTGATCACCTTCATCGCTTCTTCCTCTGTGGTTGGGAGCTTTGAAAACAAAGCCTCTTGTTCGTCCATTTTGTCAAAGGCTTCTTCCCATAATTCATCTTCGCCACCCTTGGAGGCCTCCTTCGACGGAGATGACGACGGGGATGCTGGATTAGGCATGATTGACTGTCGACGCTGACCGTTGTGTTATGGGCAACATGGACAGCACAGGGAGATTTTGGTGTGAAGTATACTGTGAGAGGAATCCAAAACGATAGTACTAGTAACGCTCTTCTAGTAGATCAAGAACATACTGGATTGAAGGGATATTGCGAGAATAGCGAAAAAGAATTTACCCGAACAAAACTGGGAGTTGCCACATCACATGCGATTGGATCTTGGACGAGTTCACCTCATGAAGGACCGTGTGCTGTGCGACATTGTCAGTCTTGGGGCAATACCTTCTTTGTTTCGTTTTTTCTCTTCTTCCATCCGACCAGCTGGTGGTGCAGAGATTTATGCGGCGATTAAAGCTGGCGTTTGAACAAAAATGGGACTTGCGACATGCGATTTAACTCATTCAACTCACGTGTTAGTCTTGGGGGGCAATAAGGACAATCGGGAGGGTATAATGTTCCATTTTTTTGTCCAACAAAACCGATCCCACCTTCCGTTGGGCACAAACGAAAGCCGCCAGAGTTCCTCAATCTGCACAACACATTACTTTGATCACCAGGCCTCAAAACACGCATTGCCTGTGACCAACTAAATAATCATGGTTGCGCGGGCTTCACACATTTCGCTCCTGGTGGTGGCAGTGATCCACTCTTCTTACCTGCTGGTGCCTACATTGCTCTTGTCCCAAACATCTTTTGGAATTTTTCTCACTGCTTCGGCCTCTTTAGCTACTTTTGCGCGCCCTCACTTTCGAAATACCGACCACAAGGTCTACTTATCCTTGAGGCTCTTGGCTGCCGTCACTGGAAGTTTGGGTTTGGCCAAAGTACTCTTCGCGAGCGTTTGGTTAAGCAAACTCATGGAAATTGGTGATGGCAAGGACATCTATCGACGCCTTTCCAAGCGAAAGCAAGAAGGCGCATCAGTCAGCCAGTATGGTATCTTTTGCACTCTCCAATGGCTGACTGAGGCATGGAACACCTTTTCCGGGCCGCAGTTGTTTGTGAATGTATCAATCAACATGGTGACAAACCCTCAGTACTGTTACGAATGCCACAAGAATGCGTGTGAAAGTCTCTTTGGTATACCGCTACAGCGCCCAGCTTTTCGAGAACGATTGAAAGATCCTACCGCCCCTGCTCCCATTCGCTACTGGCTGTTCTGTCTCGCCAAGACGCCCATATCAGCCGCGTTCAAGTTTCTTACGCAAGTAACCTGCCCTCGATACTTTGCTGAAGATGATTGTAGCGATGGTGGCGGTGTAGTCGGCCCGTTTCACGGAACTGTTTACTCGTTCCTGCCGCAACAGCAACACAAAGGAGAGGAGGTTGTGGAAGAATTGAGAAACATTTTCAAGGAAGCTATTCACCCCGACATGCGCGCCACCTATGCAAACGACGAGAAGCCGCACACTATCGAATACTTGGATATTGTACACTTCACCTCAAAGGGAGAGGAGGAAGACTTAACAGAATCTACAGCATCGATTCAATCCTGTTCCAGTCGCAGCGACGAAGACGACGAAGTCAGCGCTTTTGAGTTTGACAGTGACACCCTTGAGGAAGTGGAGCGCAGAAAATCATCCACAACCTTTGTGTCTGTTAATCGGAAGGTCACCAGAGCTGATCCCGACTTTGAGGAGCACCTGGAACGCCTCGAACTGACTCGTTATCTGCACGACTTTGCCGGCATTCATCTCTTGGTTCACATCTGGTTTGAAGACTACATTGGGCAAGCCGAGGCGTTGTTGCATCCAGCTGACCCGTTACTCCGGCATTTCCAATCTCTCGCGACAGCCGGTGGCTACATGGCATCGGTGGGCCCATTTGCGTTTGACGCGGACATGAACAAGATCGGAGAGCACTTTCGAATGAAAGAGCATACGTATCTAGAAGGCTTCGATGTAACAAAGTGCGATCATTTCAACGCGGATGTGCTGAGCTATGCCCAAAACAACAAAAGCGCATCTTGCAGAGTGACCACGCTCTATGCCAAAGCTTTCCGAGAGTGGGCCACGAGTTTGGTGGCACGGAGAGACCAGGAAATCCCTGCGGATTCGAGAGACGCCGTCCAGAAAAGTCGCGTTCGACTATTATGGGCATTGAACACACTACACCAAACGAACTTTACGGACATGGAAGGCTTGATCACAAACCAGCTCTTGCTCATGGTCCAGCACTCCTTGGTCCACACTGTGTCCTACAAGCGACAATGGCAGGTAGATGGCGGCTCCTACGCCACATCGTTCCCGCCTGTACACACCTACTTATTTACGCTGGAAAGCGTCATGCTAGATCTTCCTTACAAAGAGGAACTTCGAAGAACATTTCTGCCGCCGAAGGACGTTGAATACGGCATTCAAGAGTGAAATAATGGTGACAGTGAAATGAATCGACACCGAAGAATTAGACAGGACAGATCTCCCAAGCAAGGGTCCTTCCTTAGCGACCAGACAGATTCCCCTTCCGAGCGTCTGTGGGGAAGTTTCTCCATGGTGTGGAGCTTTGTTGACTCATAACTGCAACAGATGCCGGACCAACCCTTCTTGCCAAAACTGCGCACTCTCCCCACCAACTTTGTGACCTCAAGAAGTTTTCGAAAAAAGACATCGGTCACCATGGCTTTTTCTCATCGTCGACAAGGTTTTCTCCACTCAGTGTTCGCCTTTTCTTTCTATCGTTCCACTGTTAGCCTCATCATGGATATGGCGAGTACTCGCAGTGTGACTTGTACCCACGTTATTGCTGTTTTCAACAAGAAATATGACTCAGATATGATTGGGTGGCTTTGTTTGTCAAGAAGCTACTTAGAACGACTGATCCAGATGAGCGTTGCAGAGATAGCAGTCTTAGTGACTTGTCGATAAACAAACCTAGAACAACCTTATTTCGGGCCTTGACAATTGGCGTCATTTTTTGTGTCGATGAGAAAAAAGAAGTAAGAACTAACGAAATTCTACTGTTTGGTGTTGTACAGTAGCAAGTAAAACGATGACTGCACACAGGTAAGATTGAAGACATAATCAATAAGCGATCGTCGTTGAAGCTCCCTCGTCCATGCCTTGCGCAAGTGCCATCCCAGCTGCTACATCATGCCGCTACATTAACAATGAAAAGATTCTCGTGGTTGTGTTCCTTCTTGGTGGGAACCTTATGCGGAGGCTGCATCGTTTGCTTCTATTTTCTGCACATTAGTGTGTTGGCTCAGACTGACTGCTTGGAAGCCACCACCCAGGCCTTAAGAGCCGTGGAACGCCAAGTCGGGAACCTCGCCAAGACAGAAAATCGACCTGAAAGTAGTCCATCAGACGATCCCAAGGCCATCAACGAACGAATCACGTCTGACAAAGACATATCTGGTCAGCAATCATCAGTCGTCGTTGTTCCGCGATCTTCGGCAGACACATCATCAAGTAATATTAGTGAGCGCGACGCAAACTGCCCCTTTCGAAGTTCTCCGCTGTATCGGAAAGTCTTTGTCTACCCAACGTATGGGGATGGATCTGGTGACATTCTGTCAGAAGCAGGTCGCAGCAATCGAACACACGAATGGCCTTGGTTGAAATATGAACGATACGCGCGACATTACAAGACGAGCTACTTTGACACCCATAGTAATCATGTGCAGTATAGCACAGAGATGCTCGTGCGACAAATCTTGACACACCCAGATTCGTGCCTTCGGACGGATGATCCTGAGGAAGCGTCACTGTTTTACGTTCCGTACATGCCAACATTGGAACGGTTCAAAGGGAAATCCAAAGGAGATGCATCTAGTCGGTCACCATACGGCGATGCAATTCTGGATATTCTGGATTCAGGAAACTACACAGCTTGGGAAAATGTGTTTGGCTTCACATCCAAATACTGGAAGAGACGCAATGGTGCCGATCATGTTCTCGCGTTTGGCGAATGCCTTCATGGTCTATGGCATCCACGTGGGAGGAGGGGAAACTACCAATACATCCATACGCAAAAGCAGCTCAAGCCACCAATCGTCATATCTGTTGAACTGAGTACTACGTTTGTGAAGACATTTCCAAAGTGTGCGGTCAAGAACATACTCATGCCGTATCCCAACTCAGATGGCCAGTGGTTCAACAACCAATTGGACAAGGGAACATTCGAATGGATACAACGAGAAAGATCACTCAAGACGACCGAATCTCCAGCTTCATTGCGGACAGAGAAGCACCTTGCAGCACTTACTCCGATCGAAAGCAGCTCCGATATCGCCATGGCCCCTCGTCCTCTGGCTCAGTTCTATTCTGTTGGCTTTCATGGCGCTTGCGTGGCTGTGAGGAGGTCCATGGCGGAAGACTACTCCAACTGCAGTGCATCGGCCAAGGTAATTGAACACAACAAGGCTTTGAAACCTTACTCTATGCGACTTGCCACGTTTTGTCCTTGTCCCGGTGGTGATTCTCCAAGTGCCAAACGATTCTTTGATGCGATTTTGGCTGGCTGTATTCCTATTGTGATCTCGCAGGACTTTGTGTGGCCGTTCACCAAAGAATTTGATCCCTCTCTCGACCTAGATCCAAACGACTTTTCCATTCGACTGAGCTCAGACGATTACCTCTATCCCACACTGGACGGGGAGACTTGCGCAACTCTGGATGGCGCCAAACCGGGGCTGCAAGCGTACCTGGAGTCGATACCACTTGACGAAGTTGTTCGATTGCGAAAAGGAGTCCAAAAGGCCCGCGCCCTCTATGGATACTATGAATACAGTGAGGCCCTTCCTGACAATCCTCTTTTGGAAAACGTTTTGCCTACAGGTGGAGCTGCCAAATACCTCGTAGAAGCGTTGGCAGAACGAGCTGGTGGAAGCAAATGGAAAGATTGTGAGCAAGAGCTGAAGAGACCGAAGCCGAAGGACGTTTGGAAGTTCAAGTGCTAGAAGACTACAGCAATGAATCCAGGAGCAATGCTCTCTAGATAGAGTAGGCCCCTTTCGAATAGCTTCACCATGTACCTAAGGCTATAGACTGGTAGTTTCTAGCTAGGACTATTGGTGAATCATTGAAAAAGGCTATGGAGGTGACTGTCTCAATAGTTCCCACCTAGGAAAAGGCTATTGCCCTCACTGAGTTTTGTTCCACACGTATTGGAGTGCTACGTGGATGCATACGTCACTGAAGCATCATGATAAACTTCAACTACCGAATTGACAACACGCGCTGGAGGCGCACCATTTTCGCCCTCTCCTCCAACGAAAAATTGACACATCAATCCGTTATATCTACTACCGGAAGAAGATCGCCATGGCCGCTGCACCTTCGACAGAAGTCATGACGATAACAGATGCAAGGGGACCCCCTGAAGGAAGCGTCCAGCCTCTTCTTGGAATTGGTGCTGATGAGACGCCCCCCAACGCACAACCCCGTGGTGGTGGTAATGCGTACTCATCTAGTTCAACAACTCAAATTCCTACCTCTCGTATTGAAGCTACGATGGTCAACCTGAAAAATGGAATTTCTGTAGATTCTGCGCTTTTGTCGGCCATGAGAGATACGAGAGAACGCTTTGCTCTCCTGAAATGTGAACAGTCAATGATTGACTTTATCAAATCGAACGCACAAGAGATTGATGTCGGAGGGGCCTACAACTCTGTCATTGTGGGTCTCCCTTCGGTTCCACAGACGCGAGCAGACTCGCCAGGACGACAGACCAGTTTTCAACGATGTTGGTTGCACAGATTATCGGATCGCTTCGGTATTGTGAGAGAATCCATCTCTCCAGAATGGATTCGGTGCAAGAAGACTCCTGAATCAGCCATCCCTGACAATTTGCTCATCGATCTTCAACCGTCCGATTATTCATTAGAAAAACAAGCTACTAATGCCATGTCCCAACTATCGATCAATGGCAACGGAACAGGCAACAAGACGGTGATGAAACGAAACAAGATGAAGATCATGAAGCGAAACCCGTCGAATGCTTCAGATGCTAGTCGTCAAGATGGCAGCAAAACGTCTAACTCTACAAAGAAAGGTGCTGTTACTTTTACAGAGAAGGAGAAAGCCTATGCTGACGCGCGAGCTCGGATATTCAAGGACGATCCCCCCGAAGATGAAGATACGCCATCTTCTGCTCCAGCTTCTCTGACACCGAGTCAGGTAGTAAAGACTGAGCAAATAAGTGACGACCAGGAGGGGGAGGGAAACGGGGGAGCTTCCTCCACTGGAGCAGTCTCCAAGGCTACTTGGCGGAACCGACAGCAAGAAGAGAATGATCCGGACTTTCAACGAGGCGTTGCGTACTCAGCACACCAACACTATCAGCAGCAATATGGGTATTATGCTCAACAGTATCATCAACAGCATATGGCATCTGCTGAGCAGTATGCGCCGACGGCTGCTGGTTTTCGAGTGGCAAGTACCAGGGGCCGAGGACAGGGACGTGGTTACTCCGAGAGCAGGAGGGGAACAGCTGATGCACAAGACTATTCTACTTTCAGATAACACGAGATCTCCGGATCTTCTGTGCTTACGAGTAGCACAGGGCGCATGTGTGGTTGCCGCCATTGGCGTATGTATGGTAGACAAGCTTAGACACTTTTCTTTTATCCTTTTGTTGCCTCCCATGTTTTCGAGTTTATTGAACGAAAAGCTACTGTAGCAATTTTACTGTTCCTGTACAGTATATGTAGCTTCGGGTATGTGGCTATAAGACAGTAGCTGGCATTTCCCGCCAAAACATTTAACCCACCATCAATCCCATGACTGTGAAAGCGCTGTCACTGTTGATTCGTTCTTGGTTCTATCGCTCTTCATCCTCCTTCATCGCCCCATCAGTTTGTGAAAGTCCTTGCGCCGTTCAGGTAAATGATGCTCATATCAAGTTTTATCAGCAGGGAATAGATGGGCTCAACGGAGGGCGCTCGAGTCATCTTTTGGCTGGTTGCCGCGAGCTTTCTCGCGTTTCGTGTCGCCCTTTCTACGCCCTTTGCCGTTCTCGAGGATGATGAGAATGGTACGTTTGCTCCTCCGCTTTCAAGAAAACTTGAAGATGCGTATATTGTGAAGCAAGTAGAAGCCAACAGCACTACTACGCTGGCGTTGTTGGCTCCCTCATCTCCCATTGCAGTGGAGCTCGACGGCTTCAATTCGACCGACACTACCTCTCGCAGCAGCAGCGGTAGTAGAGGAGTCAATGAGTTGTTGTTAGACGATCGGATAATAGGCACACCAGAGACCAAGCGACTGAATTCTTCTTATGCCTATGCCTTTTTGATTGGGGGGTGCAATCCTGACTCGCCAAAATACCGCAGCTACCTGTACAACGTGCTCAATTCTGCATGGCTGCTTCGAAAGCATGGTTCCAAAGCTGACATTGTTTGCTTCTTTCAAATGAGCATCAAAAGCCGCCATACGAGATTACCGAAGGAAGATCTTCGGTGGCTGGCGGAGATGAATGTGAAGGTGCTCTACATACCGAAACAAACCAGAGAGGAAACCTTCTATGAACTACAGCTCAACAAGTTTCGGATTCTTGGTCTCACAGAGTATCGACGCGTACTCTACATGGATGCGGACTCGTTGCCAATCAACAACCTGGACTATCTCTTCAAGCTTTCAGACAGTGGGGCAGGATCGTCATTGCAACCGAACGTGATCGTAGCAGGGGCGCTTGAGCCGGCGAATGGCGGCTTCTTCATGCTTGAACCCCATAAATCAGCTCTCGAGGATGTCACTCAGATAATTAAAGCAAGAGTTGAAAGAACGGCGAAGAAGCTCAAGGGGAACCCCAAAGAGGTCAAGGAATGGAATGACGCCCCCTTCGATAAAGTGCTCGGGTGGGGCCATGAGATCCTCCCGCCTGATTGTTGGGAATCGAACAAGGAGAAGAATTTCAACTGGACGTTTCACGCTCCCTTCTCTGACCAAGGGCTTTTGTACTACTATGCAAAGTACGTTCGTCAGAATACCTCTATCATCTTGGCTGACAGGACTCAGAGATGGTCTACAAACACAACAACAAGAGAACCTGTGATGGTCAATGAGGCTCCGAATAATCCGTTCCGTCATATCGCAAAGCCCGTGTATGGATTCAAGCACAAAGACACACGTTGCAGCAAATGGGCAGGTGGCAAGGTTAAGAAAGGGTGCCCCAAACCGTACGATGATTTCGTACACTTTTCGGGAGCTAGGAAACCTTGGAACGTTGGGGTTCCGACTGGTCTTGAGCAGGACACAAACTCAACGCCCGTGCGGCTATGGTGGTCCACTCTGGCAATGCTGAACCTGAAGTTGGGTATGGGGATCAATGACCAGCTCCGGAATTGGACAAAGGGAATACATAGCCCGGTGGGAAAGCTGCCTTTCATTGGCCACTCGGCCTATACCGTCGTAGATCTTGGTCGAAAGATCGAAGGTTCTGATGGTAGATGATATGTACTGATTTATGAGGGTCAACTCAGAACAACGCAGACCGATAATTCGGAAGATGGGGATACTTCTGAGGTTTTTTGTTTCAACAATTTTGCAGGGATGTGATCAATTATCCTGCCTCTATTGTAATGACTAGAGTGCGCAACCTAGCTAGATGTCTCTTCGTAGTTATTCTCTGTTGAGCGTTAAAATCACTGCTCGTAGAAAACAATGGGGACTGACGCTGTCGCCGTGGCGTTTTCTAACCTAAACCCAGGGCAACCTTTGCAAGAGCCTATCCCACTTGAGAGCAATAGCACATGCAGGCGTGAGTTCCAACCTCCGATTGCTCCCGATAACCGATATATGATCGCAAGACTCTTGCTTTCCTTGGCGCCAATTAGTCCGTGACTGGCAGCATAAAGATCAAATCCTCGAGATTCGCCTTCACGACAAACAATACGATGCTGTTAACAGATGAATGGAGAACTTTGAAGGCAAGTCCATCGCAAACATCTGCACCAACCGTGACAGCCTCTCGTGCCGACATTCCTTGCTGCAACCTTACCCTCCACCTCTGAATCGGAAGCGTGACAATGGTTGCAGCGCAGGCAGCAAGGCCAGCAGCAATGGCGACACTGCTGGACGACGACGACGATCCCACTTTGAATGTGGCAAGAATGGCCTCCATGGTGACTTGCCGCACAACTGGAAACACACACATGGCTAGATTCATCGTGACACCGTCAAAGAAACCTTGCCACCCTCTTTGTTTCTGAACAAGTTGTATAGATCTGAACATGGAGAGCTCTGCCGTCTGCATCCTTGTGATGACGACCCATAGTGGGTTCGTCGATAGACACGTTGAGATTGATCCAAGCGACGATCTCAGAAATGGAGAGTACCCAAATAGGTCATCCAAGTCATAAATCAGGAAGTAGATGAACTGACAGATTGCTGTAGCAAGTGAGCCGATAAAAACACCGTCAAACAGATGGCAACCGCATCGGACGCGGTCCTTGCCATTGGAGGATTTTCTCACGAAAAGAGTATACAGAGGGTACGATGCAAAGAAGGCAACGTAGCCAGCCACAAATCCACTCATGGCACGTGTTGTGGAGGAAGATGGGCCCTCGGGTGGTGGGACAAAGCAGGATCGTCCTTCACGCTGCACACTCGGCGAAGAGCTTGCGTGCCACAATATGGTTTCTCGTAGAGTGACATTGGTAGTCGTCATTCCTTGTGCGGAAGCAATGGCCTCGCCAAAGCCATCTCCTCCAACGGCCAGCCAATCTGTCGCCACAACGAGGTAGGACGCGTCGTCCCTAATGGGCTCGACCAATGTTGATGCCACCGCATCCGGAGCACAAGGACTGGAAGTCGCTGACATTTTCACCACACTTTCATTCAAGGCTGCTCTCGAGGTGTTTCGTGCATGACCAACAGTTATGGAAGCATTGATAATGGCAGATCGACGGTAGTGATAGCTCAGTCCCGACGTTTGCAGGAAACCTCCACCATTCTCCTCTTGGGTTTTCACACCATGCTCCAACATTTTGCGCAAGGTCGACCCAGTAACGGTCATCAAGACCAGATTGTTGGGCCAGGGCAAGATTGATGTGAAGTCTTCCTCACCTGTGCTCATGGGACAGTCCCGAAGTGTTCCCGACTCCATGACTGCCACAACGGGCAAGTCCTTGGCGGTGTCATTCACAAACGAAGCACACTCTCCGTCCATCACACAGGATCGCATGGCATCCGTCACCAAGTTACCCAGGAGACATTCCTTCTTGCGACAAATGAATCCGCAAGCATCGTTGAGACCCAACGTTGAGTCCATTTGAATGTGCGTATGAGGTCCCCCGGAACTGACGGGTTCGTGTTCTGACAACCATCGGTCGACATCTGGAGCAGGAACGACCCCATGACGCTCATCAAGAGGCACGAGATTGCCTTCTGCCGTTGTGAGTTCCGATCCAGTCCACTCGAGGTGCAGCAGCCCCATGTAGCGACCATAGGATCCAACGTGAGCAATGGGTGCATCTGTCGTCTCGTTGGAACGAAACGGAAAGGGAAGGGCCAAGACTTCTCCAAATTCCGCCGATTCTGGCTTGGCATCCGACGGTACGCCCACCATGACGTGCGAGTGACCACCCAAAACGGCATCGACGACTTGCCTCCGCCGACCAATGTCTTGATCCACGACAATGCCACCATGTGAGATGATAACAATGTGATGACAGGTTCCATCACGCTTCAGTTGAGACGCATACGTGACAACATCCAGTTCTGGACGCAACGTGATATTGTCCCCCGCCAGAGGATTCACTTCTGCCGTTGTTTCTCCCACAAGGCATAGGTGAATACCACCTCCCAGGTCCACGCTCAAGTACTTTTGCAACCAACCGGGGGCACCATCAGCATTGGACGCCAGAATGGGAAAGTTGATCTTGTTGGTCGCAAACTCATGGAGCCGCGCGGGACCAATGTCACGTTCGTGATTGCCCAACACCATGGCATCGTATTCCAGCATGGTCATGATTTCTCCCACAATAGTTTCATTGGCATCCGAGGAACCAAACAGCGCATCACCAGCATCAATCAACAAGACTGGCATAGTATTAGAAACTGCTTGACGAACGGTTCGAACCGCCGATGCCAAACTGGCGGCTCCTGGATAGCAGGATGTGCCGCGACAAGTGCGCCGTACATGACCATGCACATCACTCGTCATCATAATCATGACTCCGTGAGTAGTAGTAGTAGTGCTGTTGCTGCTGCTCGCGGTGCTGCTTTTGACATGATGACTTGTACCAAGACGAGTTGTAGTCGTGGAGTTGTTGCTTGATGCTGTAGCGTTCCCTGCCGCTGATTGCAGTAGAGAATGCCACAGTTTAAGTTCCTTCTCACTGTTGTTGACAACTGTTGTCGGCCACCAGGAGGAACTTCTTGTCGGTACGATCCAACCTGAAATTAGCCTTGCAATTGCAAGTGATACAACCACTCCAATCATGAGAGTCTGACGACTCTTGAGGAAGCGGTGGTGTTCATAAGCAGTACTCAGGAATCGTCGCTGTTTCTTTGGGGCGTCGTTCTTTGACGAGTCCATCATTACTTCTTCTTCTTCCTCCTCAACAATAGCAGCCTTGCACTGATCATGAGGGCTCATGTGTATTGTATAATAGCAATGACACTTGCCGACAACTGCATGAACTGTAGCCTGCGAAACAGCTTCGAAATTATATGCAATTGGCTGAAAATTGGTGGGTACAGTATGGTGTCCAGTGATATATGTGTTCCTTCTGCTTTTTATGCGCGTCGTAAATATAATGAC